>JAJOOH010000861.1:0-30665 GCA_029582605.1 Solanum gracilifrons
GGTTGCCTAGTGATACTATGGCAAATCCAAAGAATAAAGCTTGAGTGGGCACTTGCATCGTGCCACGATGTTAACTAAGGCGCTTCTTGGTAGGCAACCCAAGGTTTTAATACTTTGTGTTTTGATTTTGACTAACGGGTGTTGATTGTGCAGGTTGAAGTGTGGAGTGTGCTTGAAAAACGTAGGTTGGTGAGCCAAATGTCCATTCGGAGACTCACCGAAGAGGTCGGCGAGCCCGACTTGGACCGTCGTTAGACTCACAAAAATTAGAGGTGAGAGTATGTAAAATTCAGTGGGGCCAGGGACGAGTCGGCGACTCGCCGAACAGGTCGACGATCTCAAATTTGTCTGCTGTTTGGACCCCTAAATAAATTGGAGATCCTGTAAAACTCAA
The DNA here is from genome assembly GCA_029582605.1 of Solanum gracilifrons. Lineage (NCBI taxonomy): Eukaryota > Viridiplantae > Streptophyta > Magnoliopsida > Solanales > Solanaceae > Solanum > Solanum gracilifrons. Next base: position 395 of record JAJOOH010000861.1, read on the forward strand.
CGAGGTAAGTAACCACTCGGCGAGTAACCGAGTGGTTCGGCGAGTAACCGAGTGGTTCGGCGAGGACGACTGATATAGCCGAAAGGGCCGCGAACTGAAAGGTTTTAAAATGCGAAAGGCTTAAAATTTCAAACTATTTCATTTTCCCTCATTTAAGCCTTATACAATCACACCCGCACTCTAGATTTTTCACATTTTCCTAGTTTTATCGCTTTTTGCTCTATCCCGTGCTCGGAGTTGGAATACATTGCCGCCTAGCTTTACAAACTCGTATTTCAGCTTAAAGATTGGTTTTCCGAACCCCAAATTCTTGAATAACGGTTGAACTCAAAATGCATTGCTTAAATATTGATTAATGTGTGCTGGGCATGTTCTGAAATTGCAATTGTGTGCTAGTTTTCCTATTGTAGTTTCGTAATTGTGCTTAATTGCTTAATATGATGATTTCCCAAATTTTGTGCTTTATAAGTGTGTTAAATTGTTGTTGCGTCTAGTAGAGTGAAGTCTGAGTAACCCTAATTGTTTGACGTCATACATATGGGCAAAAGTCGTCAATTGACAAATTTTGGCCAAACCGGGGAAAGTCTGAGTACCTTGGTGGAATGGGTCTAAGCTTAATTGAATGAGTGTGTAGTGTAATTTTTTTTTCGGGGGCTATGGGCTTGATTTTTGGAAACGGGGTTGAAAATTGGCACGTTGGACAATTCGGCGAGCTAGGTCGAGCTCGCCGAACCACTCGGCGGTTCGCCAACGTCCCCCTTGATCGCCCTTAATTCCATGTTTTGGCTAGAATAGAGTCTGTAACTTTCGGTGAGAAGCCTGAGCTCACCGAGTTCACTCGGCGACTCACTGAAAGGCTCCCTTGATCGCCTTTTCTGCACCCCTAACCCCTAAAACACATTGAACTTTCGACAGGCTAGTCTGATCTCTCAGAGGGGTGTCGGTGATTCGCTGAAAGGCCCTGCATATCGATGACCTGTCATTTTTCTGGGATATTTTCGAGCCAGTCATTTCGGTGAACCCGATCTGGCTTGCCAAATAGACTCGGTGACTCGCCGATTGTTTCGGCGAGCATTTCTACAATTTAAAATTCTATAATTTTTCTTGAATTGTTTCTAACTATTTCTGATGTGTTTTGCAGTTATGGCTAGGACCAATGGGGATGAGAGTGGTATGTCACCCCGCAAAAGAGCACGGAGAATCGTTATTAATGAGGGAGCAGCTGCTCCTTCTAAAAAAGTAAAGAAGGCACCTCATAAGGGAGTCAAGGGCAAGGGTAAGGGCAAGGGCAAAGCGCCCGTATATGAGATACTAGAGCACAATTTCGGCAGTGAAGGGGAGTTTCTTAATTCTCAGGTCTTACTCTCTGAGCCTGATAATGACCAACCACTACAGTCCCGGCGAGCAGAGATTCGGGCATGGTCTCGTCACGATTCATCTAGTATCCCGGAGTCTACCCCTCCTATCACTGACATTGTGCCTGCTCCACCACAGACGGTGATTCCAGCACCACCAGTTCAGGGTCCTCCTCCCCGGCTTCTCAAAAGGCTAATGGCTGACGGATTGAGGGCCATTCTTGAAGAGAAAAGGTTGTCCACAGACGGTGTAGTGGATAGGTACCCCAATGTGTGGGACACTCTCCGGTTCCACAAGTTTGAGCAGTTCACCAGGCCCCGTGGCCCCTATATTCCTACATGGGTTTGGGAGTTTTACATTGCGTACGGTGACCTGGTACCTTAGGGAAAGAAGAAGGCCACTGCTTTCAGACCGGTAGAGTCCGTCATGGTCCGGGGGAAAGTAGTGAGTTTCAGCGGTGAGTTTATCACCGATGTACTTAATAGAGGGTCAGGTTTTACCTACCCTAGTTTGACTACCACCGCGACACCTCTGGATGAACTAAAGGGATGACTTTCTCCTCTCATTTCTGACACCACCCTGAGGTGGATTGAGGCAGGAGCTCCCATTGAGAAAAAGGACTTGAACATCGCCGCTCAGTATTGGTTTGGGTTCAATAGCAACTCCATCATGCCTTCATAGAATGAGTCCATCCTCCGCCACCCAAAGGCGACCTGTCTCGAATCAATCATAGCCTGGAAGAGCATTGACTTGGGGCTCATCATGGAGTAGGAGATGGCTCTGAGGGCCAAACAGCGCCAGATATCCCTCTCTTTCCCCGTACCTATTACAGAACTATGTCGGCGGGCTGGAGTTCCCCGTGATGAGAAGAGGGACATTGAGGTTACATCTACATCCTCCACAAATATCTGGAGCATAGAGTCTGAGTACACACGGGATGAGGCAGATAGGAGGAGAGCATCTCTGGTTGATGTATCCTCAGAGGTTGATTATGAGTCCATACCTGCAGAGGCATCTTTGCCTACTCCGGCCTACGGGCCTTCAGGCATACCCACTACCATTCCTTCTCAAGCCGCAAGTTATTATGCTCCCCAGCCTACCAGGATCACTCAGGATATGCTCCTCAAGATGGGGCACCTAGCCTAATTTGCCAATGTGCGGGCTTTCTGGCTTGAGGCCGAGGTGCTTTGGATGATTGAACGAGCTATCTTAGCTATGTTTACACCCCTCCGGACATCTATTGATACTCTCACAGTGAGACTAGAGACTTGTGAGAGTCGACAGGGAATTACTTCTGAGGTGACGGCTTTGAAAGCTGAGGTGTCTGATTTGAGGAAGGATGTGGACTATCTGAAGTCTACAGACTTCACCTCATTGTTTGAGTCAGTTGAGGCTTAGGATGTCCCAACCAGTTATGAGATGCCTCCGACTACCACCGGAGATGTGCCTATGGATGTTGATGAGTCAGAGGAGGAGACGGATGAGGAGCAGCTTGATGCTCAGGAGGCGACCATCTATGGAGACCTACCAGATTTAGAGGAGACAATAGTTTAGTCAGTCATTCAAACATCGCTAATAGAGACTTCTATGACAGTCTCTAGTGGAGCCAAGGTTGTTGTTACCCCGGGCACTGATGCCCAAGATCAGAATGTTGCACCGAGCATTGATTCCCCGACAGATGGAGCGACTGTGTAGACAGGATTATTCTTTACCTCCCTCTCTATCGTTTTTACTGACTTTTGATTATTTTTGTTGCATTTGAGGACAACTGCTTTTTGTTTATAGTGGGGTGAGGTATTTCCATACCTACCTCTTGTGACTATATTTTGAATATATTTTTGGGTTTTTTTATTTTAAAATTGTGTGTTTATTCTATCTTGTGGATGATTGAGCTTATGGCTCCTTGTTTTGAATAGAAATGGTTTTTGACCCATCTGAAAATTTTTACCACCTCTTGTTGTGTTTGAATGTGATTGTTCTTGTGCAAATTTGAGTATCGATAATGATCAATACCGATGACTTGAATAGTGCTCTTAATCGAACAAAAATGAATGTGCGGCTACGATGAGGCCAAATGAAGTTGCATAGACAATATGTGAACTTTTTGCATCTTGTTGTGACTAGCTGGTTATCTAATGGAGTCGCTTGTGATGAACATTGCACACTAGCTCAAATGAGTCTCGTTTGATATTGGTGTCACTGCCTTGTGTGATGAGCTTACTGTGAACCTTGTGTGATGACACCTAGAATTTGCCCCGTTGGTCCAATTGACTAAGTGATGCAAGCTCTTGAAATGATCTTAGGCAACGATTTTAAGGAGTGAAACAATTTGGCAATATACCTCTTTTGTGGCAAACCTTGTGAGATGTGTGAACCTTGATTAAACCCCTTTGAGCCTTATCCTTTACTTAGAAGAAACTTGACCAATTGTGACACCTCTTTCTCCATTCACCCATAATCCTCATGAAGTATGGTTTGTGTGAATAGTATCCTTAGGCCAAAAGACTAAGTTGGGGGTGTGGTGAAAAGAGAGGGTAAATCAAGAAGTGTAAAAAAATCCCCCTTCTAGCAATGGTCTTGAAAAAATCGAACCCCTCCATATAAAAAAAAAGAGAGAATGAAAAAGTTGTGAAATAAAGTTGTGAAAGTTGCAAAAGAAATGGAGTGTCTGGTATTCCATTGGAAGCTGAATAATGGGGTAAATTTTGAGCATGATTCAAATGTTGAAGAAAAGGAAGAAAGTGATGTTCAGACCACATTTCATGAGGGTAGCAGCCACTGAGCCTAAATAACCATACCTTTACACCCATCCCCATTACAAGCCTTAAAAAGACCTTTTTGATCTTGAGTGAGCTGAAAGAATTTTAATTAGACAATAAGGGCAAACCAATGGGTGAAGTTATGCATGTGTTCATCTTTATGAGTGTGAGAGTTGTATTTGATTCCGAAACTATAAATTGTTGAAGAATTGTGTGTGAATATGGAATCATCTTTGTTGTAAGGGCATTTGAGTACCTTTGTTGAGCTTAAACTTGCATTTGAAGCAAGTATTGTGAACTTGAGTATCTTTGATAATGTTGAGTCACAACTTAAATCTTTGAGTGCACAATTGTTTTGCATGAGTAAGTTCAGTCTTGTTGTGTGCATTCATGATTGAGTCTTTTGTAGCACTATTTGAGACATCCTTTTTGAACTGCTGAACTTGAGTTTTACTTGAGGACAAGCAAAAGTTTAAGTTGGGGTTGTTGATGAGTCCTGCATTTGGACTCATTTAGGGCTTTGTTTGTATGGATTTAGTGTCCTCAAATACTTAATTTGTGCCAATAACTGATGTAAAATCCTTGATTTTCAAGTATATGAATTGAGGAACAAAGCAAGGATTCTAACAGGCAAAAAGGAACAAAATATGTTAAAGAAATGAAGATGAGCGAGCTTGAGGATCGCCGAGTGGCTCATCAAACCGCCTAAAGTTCCAGTGTGCCAAGCTTTGAAGGAAAGAACCAAATCGGTGATGAAAAGAAAAGTCGGCGGGTCGCCGAGTGATTCCGCGAAGCCAAGATAGACCCAAAGTTACTAACCTTGAGGATGCTGAATGCCAATGCGAAAGGGAGATGGAAGAGACCAAAAAGAGGCTCGCCGAGTGGATCGGCGAGCCCAACTTACTTCGCCGAAGGGGCTTTCATAGCACATTTTTGGTGACTATAAATAGGATTTTGAACATTTAGGTTAGTATCAATCAATTAATCTTTTGAAAAACAATCTTCTGAGTTGTTCGACATTAGAGATAGTTTTCTCCATAGTTTTTCTTTAGCTTTAAAGGATTGAAGAAATTCACTTTTGAGAAATTGGAAGTGGGTCTTTGAGATTCATCAAATTGGAGCATTGTAAGGACAAAAGCACTCTTACCCAGTTGATGGATAATGAATTTGGTAACTGTTTTTATCTTTTTATAATGTCTAGCTAAAACCCCAATTCTTGGGGTGTGATCATTTGAATATGGGCTGATTTACCTTATGGGTATTGCTAATTGTTAGTTTAAATGCTATTTAAAAGTGAGTTTAATCATTAATTGTGGTTTAATTTAAGAATTGTAGTTGCAAATGCAGTTCTATGTTTGTGTTCTTGGCTTGCGAGAGAGAGAGAGGTTTTAGAACTAAGGATTTTTATTAATGGTTTGTGGGTATTAGGTTGACCTGGGTTCAGCTCGAGAGAGAGAATCATGAACCCTTTCCCACACATTTAGCTCAAAAGAGTGAATGGATAAAGGTGTGGGCTGGTCTTAATTGGCATGCTTGTTTATGTTCTAGAGATATCACTTGATTCAAGGTAATTGTTCGAGAGAAATTTACCTCCCTTATAGCCTAGCCTACTCACTATATCTAGCTATTTACTAATAGTTATAATTACGCATATTATGTCTATATTTGCCTATAATCGATCACATCCCAAGAATCCGTCTCATTATTGTTAATTCGTATTGTTCGGAACTATTGTAGTTGACAACTAACACCAAAACCCCCCATTTGACATTCATGTCACCCCCTTACTTGATTATGTTTTTAATCGATAATTTCTTTTCCTATGGCTAATTAGACCGCATTCATACTTCCTAATTGAATCTTAAAACACGTACCGCTCCTTATGGGATTTGACCCCAACTCATTTAGTTGTCTTTTATACTGATTTACGATCATTGAACACCTAGAATTGGATGAGGTGTGCTTGAAACGTTAAATCACCCTTCCCAGAATCAACCCAGAAAAGTTCCTAAGGCCTGACCCACGGCCAGACCCACGGACCGTAGGTCAGGCCACGGACCGTGGTCTAGGTCCATGGATCGAGGCCTCAGAATCAAGTCTCAGAACCCCATCGATGGTTGACTATCACGGACCGTTGGTCCATCCACGGTCCGTCGATCAGTTCCATCGGTGGCCCCAACAGCTGTTAAGTCAAGGGTCGTTTGGTCTTTTCCATATGCGTCGGACCCCTAAACTACATCGTTTAACCCTTAAAGTATGTGGTTTTAGTCAGTTTAAGCCTAGTAACTTAATTATAATCTATCCTAAGCGATTCATTCACCAAAATTTAGCAAATTCAGAGCAAGAGAGGAGAAAAGAGTCGACCAACCCCTAGTTCAAGAACGCAGCAGGTTTTCATCCTGTCAGCCCCGAAATCAAAAGATTTCTCTGTGGAATTCATCACCAGGTATCTGGGATTTCACTAGTGGGTTCCTTTCACCCATTAGGTCCCTATATTTCAGTCAGAATCTTGATTCTCTTAATATTATCTAGACCTAGGGTTTCTTAATGTTAGACATTGTTGGGTTTTAGTTGTTAGAATGATCCCAAATCAGATTATCATGTTATTTCTTAGTTTCCTTTATGAAATTCAGAACCCTAGATATGTAGTTCTTTTAGTTCATGAATTACACATGCTAGGTTGAATATATTTAGATATACATGCCTCAGATTTGAATGTTTCATTATCAGTATATTAATGTTGCATTTTCAGTTAGCATGTCAGTTCTTGAGCTATCCAGTATTAAAGAAAATTAGTCATAAATTGTCAATTACATAATCAATTGGGAGAAGCTTAATACCAAGTGGACTAGGGTCAGTCACCCTCAAGTCCTATAATTACGTTCCCCATAGGTTGTAAGTCCTCTGTGTGGGCATCATTTTAGTGATCACGCCAGTCATGCCTCTATACCTCTAGCAGGGTATATTGGGTACTCTCGATGGGGTGTATACATCGGACTTAACACTTAGCTCATGTGGTTTTATGTCGGTTATTAGTAGCTCCTTTACAGTCAGATTATATTGTATTGACCACATTATCAATCACAGCTCAGTATTTATTCTTAGCATATTATAGACTTGGTCACTGCATTCAGTTATTTCATGTTCAGTATTCTCAGTATATTATCATATTATGATTATTGTTCAACTTTATTCTATCTTCCATGCTCAGTACCTTTCAAGTACTGACGCATACTCTGCGCTACATCTTCTCGTGATATAGGTTTAAGTACTCAGCTTCGAGATCACGCATAGATCGGTTCACGATCTTCAGCTCAGCAGCATCAATGGTGAGTCCTCATTCTTTGAGGATGATTGATATGATTATCTTCCTTTGCTTTTAGTCATTAGTTTTCAGTAGTTACTAGATTTAGCTGGGAATGTCCCAGCACTTCTAATCAGTTAGAGGCTATTTTCAGACATAGTTAGATTCAGCTTTAGCATTTGACTTTGACTCTTTAGTTGTTGTTAAACTCTCAGTTTTATGTATATTCAAATAGTTTTTTAGTATTCCCCATCTTTTCATTGTACATGATGATTTAACTTCCGCGTAGTATTTCTTTACCTCAGTTTACTTCAGTATTCTTATGATATGCCAGCAGGGTTAGCTTGGGGTCACTCGTACATCCTAGGGGTAGCTTTGAGGCGTGACAAACTTGGTGTCAGAGCATTAGGTTTAAGAGTCCTAGGATGTTTGAAAATCCGCACTAAGTAGAGTCCTTTTAATGGGTGTGAAGTGCACCATATCTAATGAGAGGGAGGCTACGAAGTGTTTTAGGAAAACTTCACTTTCTTGATATTCTTATCGTGTGTAAGGTATGATCTAATTCCTCATTTCTAACTCGACGTTATAAGCTTTCAGATCATGCCTCCTCGTAGAGCTTATGGAAGGAATGTGAATGCACGCAATGCTAAGTGATGCAAGAACAACTAGTGTTCGTGACTTCATCAGGATGAATCCGCCTGAGTTCTTAGAATCGCAAGTTGGTGAGGATCTCCAAAATTTCATAGATGAGGTCAAGAAGATCTTAGAAGTGATGCAAGTGATAGGTAATGATAGGGTAGAGTTAGCATCCTATCAGCTTAAGGATGTAGCTCACATCTGGTATAGTCAATGGAAAGAGAACAAGGGTACGGACCCATCTTCTATCACTTGGGAATGCTTTAGTGAGACTTTTCTAGACAGGTTCTTCCCAAGAGAGTTTAGGGAGGCAAGAGCTCAGGAGTTCATGAATTTGAGGCAAGGTAACAAGACAGTCCAACAATACGGACGTAAGTTCACCCAACTCTCCAGGTATGCTCCTCATATGGTTGCCATTTCCAGGGCTCAAATGAACAAGTTTCTATAAGGGGTATCCGACGAAGTGAAAACAGAGTGTAGGAATGCGATGTTGCTGGAAAATATGAACATCTCTAGGCTCATGACTCATGCTCAGCAGGTTGAGGGAGATAAGCTTAAGGAACATGCTAAGGATAATAAGAAGGCTAGAACAGGAAACTATAACTATTCTCAACATAAATCAGGTGGTGGAAATCACTTGCAGTTTCAGCAAAAGTCTTCAACTCCAACACCTTCATCAACTAGTGTTCCATCCTCTAAGTTCCAACATGATCAGAAAGGTAGGGTATCGGGCTCTAAGACTCAGGGGAGTATTTCAGGCACCAGAAACTACCCAACTTGTCCAAACTGTGGTAAGAACCATCCGGGTGAGTGTCTTGCAGGAAAGGAAGGATACTTTGGGTGTGGTCAGTCGGGTCAAAGGTTGAGGGATTGTCCTTCTAGTAAACCGGATCAAGGGGGCAATAATAGTAGAGCTCAGTCTACAACTTTAGCAGCACCAGCAGATCGCCCGACTCAGCAGGGTAACTAAATTGGTACAGGTGGCAGAAAACGCCAAAAATTGGTTTTATGCTCCTCAGGCTCGCCAGGATCAGGAAGATTCTCTTGATGTAGTCACTAGTACGTTACGAGTTTTTAACTTAGATGTTTATGCTTTATTAGATCCAGGGGCTACTCTTTCCTTTGTAACTCCTTATATAGCAGTCAACTTCAATGTTAGTCCAAAAACTGTCACGACCCGAGCCTACACCCCGGAAGCGACATGGTGTACTTGACCCCGAAGGGGTTTCATACAAGCCTCATAGCAAATTCATTGCATAAGATACGTAGAAATAGTGCGGAATATAAAACTTTTCTTAATAAATCCAACAATCATAAATATTAAAAGCAAGTGAAAGTCTATCCTCTCACATGGCCATCTAAACAACATACTTGAAATAAAATAGGGTCACCGCCCTTAACAATTGACAAACTTAACAATAGTCTATTACATGAAAAGAAAGGAAATATCTAAACATTTGTCCTCGATTTATGAAGACATACCAATTAGTCTTGGGAAACTCAAATCCAAGCTTCACTAGAGAAAACCACTCAAATGCCGAAACCTACACTTGTAGTAAACATAGAAGAAGAATGGGTTAGCACAATTAAGTACTAAGTATGATAGCCATGCAAAACCATGCTTAAAACAGACATTTTATTTGAAAGTCGTGATATATGCCATTTTGATATAACTTCAATAAGCATAAGAGGTATAATATTAAAGCATAACCAACATACAAGTCATTTAACCATATTAGAACATAATCACATATAAACCATTACCTTCACATTAAGTATTCACCTCAAGTAACCCTCAAGCTATACTTTGTGCAATGTATGGATAGCGTCCCATACCACCAACCACACCAAAGTACCACCTTAAGGTCACCAAAAGTGAACTTACCATTCAACCTTTCCCTCCATACAGAATACTCATACATAGGAGACATAAACATTACATAAACCATATCATCACATAAGGACCATCACCAAAGACAACCCTAAGTCATACTTGTGCAATGTGCAAGTAGCATCCCATACTACTACTCACACTAAGAACTCTTTCGATGTCACCAAGGCAAGGCACATTCATATTCATTAAGTCAGGACAAGGAAGTAACTCATAATACAATCCAAGTATAGCATGCATCAATACATTAATTACATAAGTCGCATTTTTCATTAGTTTCATTACATTAAGGGCACATTAATTCATTAGACATTAAGCCAACATTCTTCATTAACATCATCATAAAAGCACATTCATTACACTTAATATTATAAAGGAACACACCACAACCTCTCTCAAAGCCTACTTGTGTAGTGTATAGATGGCGTCTCATACCACCACCCACACTAAGTAGTGCATTCTTAAGAAGCCATAGTTCATTAACATTCTTTGTGGGGGTAAGCCTTAACGGACATAGACCATGTGAGAAATTCATGGAACCCCGGTGTCACCCTCATCAGCTAAGGGATTCCGACTTCCCTAAGGTAGGACCATTGTTTTATAGCTTAAGTGGATCCACTAGCTAGACCTATGTGGGCACATAGTTATGGGATAGGGAGATTGCTACTAGATACCCCGCCTCAACTCAAGGATGAGCATCCATCTCAAGAGGTTGCTACTAGGTACTCCACCTCAACTCAAGGATGAGCATCCACCCCAAATCATATACACTCGGTGCTTAGCATAATTACTTTACAGTCATTGCATTAGTTCATTATGGGATGAGAGATTGTTACTAGATACCCCGCCTCAACTCATGGATAAGTATCCATCTCAAACCCAACATTCATTAAATTGGAATATAGGGATTTTTAATAGATACTCCGCCTCAACTCTCGGATGAGAATCCATCTCATCCCAACATTCATTCATTGGAAAGCTCATAGATTCAAAGATGAGAATAACCTTTCACCTAAGAATCCCCTTATTGTGAGAAAGTCCTTTCACAACAAGTCATTATCATTCATTGGAGTACAATTGAGAATAGCCTTTCAATAAACCCATCATCATTAACATAATCATAGAAACTTCATTCATTAGTCATTCATGAGTATGTGTATGTGAGAATCACCTTTCACATATAGCCTCATCATTCATAGGTGTTAATTCAGAAACAACATTCAACCATAACACACTTACATTCTAAACATGATCATTATACATTCATTGAAATCACACACATATACTTTACATCATGATCATATATATATCCTTCATATATAGAGGTACAAGGACCATATCCATCAATTCAATACCACAAAATACATAGTAAGTAAACACCTCCACCTTTCAACTGGATCAATAGATCAAGCACAATTCTACTTCAATATGTAATTTGATCATAACTTGTCGTTTCAAGGCTATGAACCAACATCAGCCCATTAATCCAAACTACTATAATAGAATAGGAAATTGACATGATTCGATCACTTAATTCAATATAAACATCAACAATTCAACATACTTGCAAAATCAATCAATTACCACTCACAAATCACAATTAAGGAATTTGGAGAAAAACATGGGTTCTAGGAATAAATCATCTTAATTCATCTTTGAGTCGACATTCCATTCATAAATCAATGCAATAAAGCCTTTGGAAATCATTTAGAATCGAACTCATGCATAGATTGAAATCTAGGGTTTTAGAGAAAACATTGGAGACTTGAAATCACTTTTGAGATTGGCTCCTTCAAAGAAACTAAGTCAAGGATGAAGACCACCATACCTTTTATGGAAGAATACCATGAAAATCCCTTGAAAAACTTGAAGTCTTGACCTTGGAAGCTTTAAGTCTTCACCTCCAATGGTGGTTTTCTAGAGAGAGAACTTTTGGAGGGGAGGAGAGGTTTTGATTTAGGGTTTTGAAATAATGAAGTCTAAAATATGTTTTAATACTTTTAAAACCCTTAAAATACATTAATAAACCAATTAAAACCGTCTCCCAACTAAACAATACTTAAAATGAATTTACCACTTTATCCCACAATGGCCTACTTTGGACAGAAAACTGAAGTCATCCACAACCCCCCCCCCTCCACGGACCGTGGATGGGACCACGAGTCGTCATGTGCCCTCGTGGTTTGTGGCTATGGCTAGGTTTTGAAGGCCTTGACCTACGGATCAAGACCATGAATCATGGTTGGACCTACTGGGCGTAGATCTCATCCGTAGGTCCAACTTTTTCGACAAAGTCTTGGTTTCTTGGGGTCTTTGGGGTTAGGCTTCAGGGTCCTCCTTAAGGACCCCTAGGGTGGTCCTTGGGGAGTTGTACCTTGACGTTTAACCCCTAAACCCATCAACCATAGCTCGGGACAACATTAAACCACTTTAAACCTCACAACAACTCCAAGACACACTAGTTAGGCTTTAGTTTCACTTATTCGTTTTACGGTTCGTTACATTATCCCCCACTTAGAAACATTAGTCCTCGAATGATACTTAAAACACATTAAGGGGTTAATGACTCAATACTATCAGCCCATCATGCATGCAACATCATAAACAAAAGAACAAAACTAGGAGGAAACATCAATTCCACATCAATAAGCTCAATGCAACATAACAAAGTCAGAACTACTTCTACAAACTCATTATGCATCATAACTTCAACATTTCTCATTTCATTGGAGGAATTACCTTCCCCAACTCATATCATGCTCATCACAACATCCTTAAGCACATTATGCAATTTCTTCATAAAAGCACATTTACGCATGTTCAACAATTAACCTCATGAAGCATATAGACTACTCATACTAAATGCATATCAACAAGAGGAACATAGTTCATATAAACTCATTTTCTCATTCAAACATAAATTCATTAAGAACATGCATATCATAAGGAGACTATGAAAACACATATTCACACATGACTCCAAAACATAAATCAAGCTACAAGGATTTCTTGGTCTCAAGCTTGAATAGGAATATAAGGAAAGAGATAAGGATTCCAATGCTCTCAACAACCTTACTATTCAACATACTATCCCCCACTTAGGAGAAAATGCAACTAAGGTTAACATGAACATAAAATCATAGGAACCTCAATACAACATTCACAACCAAAAAGAACTATCAACATACCGGTGCTTTTAAACTAGAAAGGTCCTCATTAGACTCTTGCCCACAAACAACCTTACCAACACCACTCAAGGTCTCATATGAGTCTACCGCATCGGGTCTAAACTCCTCAAACTCACTACACCTCATAAGTTGAGAACATCAAGCAAGCCTAACTCATGGACATCAAGGACACTCAAAGGCCTTACTATCTAAGCACATTATCTCCCCACTTGGGAGTAAGACGATACAAACTATTTTAAACTTCACTTCTTTCCATTCTAAGGTTAGAGCAAAACATCACTAAACCCTCACACTCATCACACAAGATGATTCTAAACCGAGGTGAATTACACTTCTACCCTTCTTAGAGAAGTCTACTCACTTCACACACCTAGGCATTTCCAAAACACCACATTTCATCAATTCTTTCAACATACCTCAAAACTAATCATAACTAAGTCAGTTTATATCATCATCTTAAGCATAACCATAAAGCAAGACCTTCATACTAAATACAACATCACATTCTGTCACCTCAAATCTAACAAGTCACATAGCCATAATTGGCATCACAACCAACCTTCATCCCTCACACCTTCTAGCATACTCCTTTCAAGTGGTCATACCCTAAAGGCCATCGGATAAGGAATAAGAGAGAGAAATTCTAGAGTTAAACTTTATGGCATGACTTGAAGAATATGAAAGAAGTGTAACTTCCTAACGTCCTATAGCATCTCGCTCATAGATGTGTCGCGACTCACACAGATGAACAAGACTCCACTAGACGTGGCTTGTGAGACATCAATCCTAAAGACCATTCCCAAAACCTTGTGCTCTGATACCATGTTTGTCACGACCCGAGCCTACACCCTGGAAGCGACACGGCGTACTTGACCCCGAAGGGGTCTTATACAAGCCTCATAGCATATTCATTGCATAAAATACTTAGAAATAATATGGAATTTAAAACTTTTCTTTATAAATCCAACAATCGTAAACATTAAAAGCAAGTGGAAGTCTATCGTCTCACATGGCCATCTAAACAACATACTTGAAACAAAATAGGGTCACGACCCTTTACAATCGACAAACTTAACAATAGTCTATTACATGAAAAGAAAGAAAACATCTGAACACTTGTCCTCGATCTATGAGGACATACAACTTAGTCTTGGGGAACTTAAATCCAAGTTTCACTAGAGAAAACCACTCAAATGCCGGAACCTACACTTGTAGTAAACATAGAAGAAGAATGGGTTAGCACAATTAAGTACTAAGTATAATAGCCATGCAAAAATATGCTTAAAATGGTCATTTTATTTAAAAGTCATGATATATGCTACTCTGATAAAACTTCATGAACATAAGCATAAGAGGCATAATATTCAAGCATAACCAACATACAAGTCATTTAACCACATTAGAACATAATCACATATAAACCATTACCTTCACATTAAGCCTTCACCTCAAGTAACCCTCCAACTATACTTTGTGCAATGTATGGATAGCATCCCATACCACCATCCACACCAAAGTACCACATTAAGATCACCAAAAGTGAACTTACCATTCAACCTTTCCATCCTTACACAATACGCATACATAAGAGACAAACATTACATTAGCCATATCTTCACATAAGACAACCCTTAGTCATACTTGTGCAATGTGCAAGTAGCATCCCATACTACTACTCACACTAAGTACTCCTTTGAAGTCACCATAGGCAAGGCACATTCAAATTCATTAAGTCATGACAAGGAAGTAACTCATAATACAATCCAAGTATAGCATTCATCATTACATTAAATACATAAGTCGCATTTTTCATTAGCTTCATTACATTAAGGGCACTTTCATTCATTAGACATTAAGCCAACATTATTCATTAACATCATCATAAGAACACATTCATTACACTTAACATTATAAAGGAACACACCACAACCTCTCTCAAAGCCTACTTGTGCAGTGCATAGATAATGTCCCATACCACCACCCACACTAAGTAGTGCATTCTTAAGAAGCCATAGTTCATTAACATTCTTTGTGGGGGTAAGCCTTAACCGACATAGACCATGTGATAAATTCATGGAACCCCGGTGTCACCCTCATCGGATAAGGGATTCTTACTTGCCTAAGGTAGGACCATTGTTTTATAGCTTAAGTGGATCCACTAGCTAGACCTATGTGGGCACATAGTTATGGGATAGGGAGATTCCTACTAGATACCCCGCCTCAACTCACGATGAGCATCCATCTCAAGAGGTTACTACTAGATACTCCGCCTCAACTCACGGATGAGCATCCACGTCAATTAATATCCACTCGGTGCTTAACATTATTCCCCACGGAGTACTTTATAGTCATTACATTAGTTCATTATAGGATAAGAGATTGTTACTAGATACCCCTCCTCAACTCATGGAGGATTATCCATCTCAAACCCAACATTCATTAAAATGAAATATAGGGATTGTTACTAGATACTCCGCCTCATCTCTCGTATGAGCATCCATCTCATCCCAACATATATTCATTAGAAAGCTCATAGATTCAAAGATGAGAATAACCTTTCACCTAAGAATCCCCTTATTGTGAGAAAGTCCTTTCACAACAAGTCATTATCATTCATTAGACTACAATTGAGAATAGCCTTTCAATCAACCCATCATCATTAACATAATCATAGAAACTTCATTCAATAGTCATTCATGAGTGTGTGTGTGTGTGAGAATCACCTTTCACATATAGCCTCATCATTCATAGGTGTTAATTGAGAAATAACATTTAATCATAAAACACTTAGATTCTAAACATGATCATTATACATTCATTGAAACCACACACATATACTTTACATCATGATCATACATAGATCCTTCATATATAGAGGTACAAGGAAGATATCAATCAATTCAATACCACAATATACATAGTAAGTAAACACCTCCACCTTTCAACTGGATCAATAGATCAAGCACAATTCTACTTTAATATGTAATTTGATCATAACTTGCCGTTTCAAGGCTATGAGCCAACATCAACCCATAAATCCAAACTACTACAATAGAATAGGAAAGTGACATGATTCAATCACTTAATTCATTATAAACATCAACAATTCAACATACTTGCAAAATCAATAATTTCCTACTCACAAATCACAATTTAGGAATTTGGGGAAAAACATAGGTTTTAGAAAGAAATCATCTTACTTCATCTTTAAATTGATAATTCACCCATAAATCAATGCAATAAAGCCTTTGGAAATCATTTAGAATCGAACCCATGCATAGATTGAAATCTAGGGTTTTAGAGAAAACACTAGAGACTTGAAATCACTTTTAAGATTGGCTCCTTGAAAGAAACAAAGTCAAGGATGAAGACCACCATACCCTTTATGGAAGAATCCCATGAAAATACCTTGAAAAACTTGAAGTCTTGACCTTGGAAGCTTGAAGTTTTCACCTCCAACGGAGGTTTTCTAGAGAGAGAACTTCTGGAGGGTAAGGGAGGTTTTGATTTAGGGTTTTGAAATAATGAAGTCTAAAATATGTTTTAATACCTTAAAAACCCTTAAAATACATTAATAAACCAATTAAAACCGTCCCCCAACTAAACAAGACTTAACATGAATTTACCACTTCACCCCCACAATGGCAGACTTTGGACAGAAAACTGAAGCCATCCACGAAACCCCTATCCACGAACTGTGGATGGGACCATGGGCAATCTTGTGCCCTCGTGGTTTGTGGTTGTGGCTAGGTTTTGAAGGCCTTGAACTACGGATCAAGACCACGAGTCATGGTTGGACCTACTGGGCGTAGGTCCTATCCGTAGGTCCAACTTTTTGGACAAAGTCTTGGTTTTTTTGGGTTCTTGGGGGTTAGACTTTAGGGTCCTCCTCAATGACCCCTAGGGTGGTCCTTGGGGAGTCGTACCTTGACATTTAACCCCTAAACCCCTCAACCATAGCTCGGGACAACATTAAACCACTTTAAACCTCACAACAACTCCAAGACACACCAGTTAGGCTCTAGTTTCACTTATTAGTTTTACGGGTCGTTACAGAAACTCTCTCAGAACTCTTGTCAGTCTCTACTCCAGTCGGTGACCCAGTTATAGCTAGACGGGTATACAGAAATTGCCCTGTCACAGTCTCCCATAAATTTACCTCAGCAGATCTTGTAGAGTTAGAAATTGTAGATTTTGATATCATTCTAGGCATAGATTGTTTGTAGAACTAGGATTTTTCATTTTCAATTTCCAGATGAACCAATCTTAGAATGGAAGGGAAGTAGCTTAGCGCCTATGGGTCGGTTTATTTCTTACCTTAAGGCCAGAAAGATGATTTTTAAGGGTTATCTCTATCATCTAGTTCGGGTTAAGGATGCAACTTCTGAAAACCCCATCTCTTAAGTCAGTTCCAGTAGTTAATGAGTTGCCGAAAGTGTTCCCAAAAGATCTTCCCAGAGTTTCTCCCGAAAGGGAGATTGACTTTGGAATTGATCTCCTTCCAGATACCCAACCTATTTCTATTCCTCCTTACAGAATGTCTCTAGCTGAGCTTAAGGAACTGAAAGAGCAGTTAAAACACCTTTTGGATAAGGGCTTCATTAGTCCTAGTATTTCCCTATGGGGTGCACCAGTGTTATTCGTGAAAAAGAAAGATGGTTCTCTCAGGATGTACATTGACTATCGGAAGTTGAACAAAGTCACCATCAAGAATAAGTACCCTATCCCCAGGATTGATGACTTGTTTGACCAACTTCAGGGTGCTAGTCATTTCTCAAATATAGATCTCAGATCCGGTTATCATCAGCTCAGATTCAAAGATAGTGACATTCCAAAAATAGCCTTCAAAACTCAGTATGGTCATTATGAATTTGTAGCTATATCATTTGGACTAACCAATGCTCTTGCAGCTTTCATGGATTTGATGAACAGAGTGTTCAAGCAGTATCTGGACTTGTTCGTTATCGTCTTTATTGATGATATCCTCATTTACTCTAGAAATGAGAAAGAACATGCGAATCATTTGAGGGTTGTCCTGCAAACCCTCAAAGATCGTCAGTTATTCGCTAAGTTTAGAAAGTGTGAGTTTTTGTTGCAATCAGTTGCTTTTCTTTGGCATATAGTATCTAGTGAAGGGATCCGAGTGGATTCTCAGAAAATAGAAGCACTGAAACAATGGCCCAGACCTACCACTCCTACAGATATCAGAAGTTTCTTAGTTTTTGATGGCTATCACAAAATGTTCATGGAAAGAGTTTCATCCATAGCCTCTCCATTGAATAAGTTGGCTCAGAAAAAGGCTAAGTTTCAGTGGTCAGATGATTGTGAGAAAAGCTTCGTAGAATTAAAAACTAAGTTGACTACAACTCTTATTTTGACTCTACTAGAGGGTTCAAACGGTTATGTTATTTATTGTGATGCATCCAGAGTCAGCTGAGGTTGTGTGTTGATATAACGAGGCAAGGTTATAGCTTATGCTTCTAGACAGCTTAAGGTGCATGAGAAGAACTATCCAACTCATGACCTCGAGCTTGCATCAGTGGTGTTTACATTTAAGATCTGGAGACATTACTTGTATGGTGTTCATGTAGATGTGTTTACAAACCATAAAAACCTTCAAAATGTGTTCACCCAGAAAGAGTTGAATCTTCGCCAGAGGAGATGGCTTGAGTTCCTTAAGGATTATGATATGAGTGTGCATTACCATCCTGGTAAGGCCAATGTAGTAGCAGATTATCTTAATAGACTATCTATGGGTACTATAGAACATGTTGAAGAAGAAAGAAAGGAACTAGCCAAGGATGTTCACGGACTTTCTCGCTTAGGAGTTCGTCTTATGAGCATATCAGATGATGGTGTAACAATTCAGAATGGGTCAGAATCTTCATTGGTAGCGGAGGTTAAGGAAAAGCAAGACAGTGATCTGATATTGCTTCAACTAAAGGGTGTAGTCCATCAGTAGAGAGTTGAGGTTTTCTCCCAAGGGGGGAAATGGTGTGCTTCGCTATCAGGGTCGATTATGTCTTCCTAAGGTGGGTGAGTTGAGACGACAGATTCTTGCAGAAACCCATAACTCTAGGTATTCTATTCATCCAGGCACCACTAATATGTACCGTGATCTGCGGGAAGTCTTTTGGTGGAATAGTATGAAGAGGGATATAGCAGATTTTGTGGCTAAGTGCCCCAATCGTCAGCAAGTGAAAGTAGTACATCAGAAACCAGGAGGTATGACTCAAGAGATCAACATTTCTACTTGGAAGTGGGAAGTGATGAACATGGACTTCATTACAAGTTTACCTCATACTCGCAAACAACATGACTCCATTTGGGTGATAGTTGACAAAGTTACTAAATCTGCGCGCTTTTTATCAGTTAAGACTACAGACTCGGTGGAGGACTATGCCAAGCTTTACATTAATGAGATAGTCAAGTTTCATGGAGTTCCTTTGTCTATTATTTAATATAGAGGTCCTCAATTTACCTCTCACTTCTGGAAGTCATTTCAAAAAGGTCTTGGTACTCAGGTTAATCTTAGCACAGAATTTCATCCACAGACTGATGGTCAGGCAGAGCGCACTATTCAGACCTTAGAAGATATGTTGAGAGCTTGTGTGATCAACTTTAAGGGTAGTTGGGATGATCACAATCCCTTTATAGAGTTTTCCTACATTAATAGCTATCATTCCAGTATTCAGATGGCCCCTTATGAGGCATTATATGGGCGTAGATGTAGATCTCCAGTTGGTTGGTTTGAAGTAGGTGAAGCAGCCTTGATAGGGCCAGATTCGATTCATGACGCTATGGAAAAGGTTCAGATCATTAGAGATCGACTTAAGACAGCCCAGAGTTGCCAGAAATCCTATGCAGATGTAAGGAGAAGAGACTTAGAGTTCCAAGTTGATGATTGGGTTTTTCTGAAAGTGTCACCTATGAAGGGGGTAGTGAGATTTGGCAAGAAAGGGAAGCTCAGTCCTAGATATGTAGGCCCTTACAAGATCTTGAAAAGAGTTGGTAAAATGGCTTATGAGTTAGAGTTGCCAACAGAACTAGCAGCAGTGCATCTGGTTTTTCACATTTCATTGTTAAAGAAGTGTGTGGGTGATCCCGCATATATTGTACCTTTAGAAGGTGTGGCTGTGAAGAATAGTCTCACTTATGAAGATGTACCAGTTGAGATTCTTAATCATTAGGTTCGAAATAGAGAAACAAAGAAGTCTCTTCAGTTAAGGTTTTGCGGAGGAGTTAGTCCG
Source organism: Solanum gracilifrons (assembly GCA_029582605.1). Taxonomy (NCBI): domain Eukaryota; kingdom Viridiplantae; phylum Streptophyta; class Magnoliopsida; order Solanales; family Solanaceae; genus Solanum; species Solanum gracilifrons. Next base: position 20,779 of record JAJOOH010000861.1, read on the forward strand.
TAGAGAGAGTTACTTGGGAAGCAGAAGCAACCATGAAGGCCAAGTATCCTCATCTCTTTCCTTCCGATTCCACTCCAGCTTGAGGTAATAGTTCCTCTTCAGTTTTTTAGTCATTCATGCATAGCCTCAGTCTTTGTATCATGTTCCTTCTGTTATACTTGCATTTTCAGCGTATTTGCGTGTTCTTGGAACTTAGTTCAGTCAGAAATCAGTTTCAGTGTTTAGTGGTAGGGTTTGCAGCTCTTTTCCTCCCTATTCAGCAAATTTATCACTAATTGTTCGCTTTTATTGACAAAATTTACTTTTCGTGCTTAAATATATGAGACACATACTTTTAGTGACGAAACATAAAAATTTGTAGCAAAGTTTTGTACACTAAAGTTTCCCACCAAAATATTAATTGGAGTCATTTGTTAAGTAGTGTTAGTCACGAATTTAAATTTATCGATGACACATTATTTCATCACTAATAATGTATCTAATTCACGACAAATTATTTATTATTTTTTGGACACAAAAAAAATTCATCTAAAAAATATGTTGTTACAATATAGACAAATTAGAGTTCGTAGTTAAATATTATAAGTTTTAGCTATAAAAATTTAGATTTAACTATGACATTTATTTTCGTCACTAATAATATAAATAATTGGTGACAAAGATTTTATTGTCTCTAATCAATCTGTGATTTAGTGACAACAAAAAAATTGTCACAAAATATGTAAGGTGTTAAATAGCGACGACTTAAAATTTGTACTGAATAATTCAACTATTAGCTACGGAAAATATTCATAGCTAAATACAATTTTTTTTTGCTACATTTGTTCATAATTACAAGTGACAACTTACAACAAGAATAATACAAGTGCTTCGTAAGAAATAGAGAGAGTCCATTCGTTAATTAGCGAGGGAAAATATTAAAACCAACTAATTCGGTCAATTTTGTAAACATTAAAAAGTTCAATTCATCAATTTTCTTAAATTACGCAATTATAAAATGCATCATTTGAAAAATACAATCCAGGTTATAAGTATCGTGAGTGGGGTACGGTTCTACCTCTAGATCATTAATATTTGTTGGTTTAACACTTTTGTTTTTTATTTGATACACTTCCATCGATATAGACGATAGAAAAAATAATTTCTCAAGTCTTGGTGCTAATTTTTGTGCGTGTCTATTGATTTGTGATTGGTAAACTGCATAGACTAAGTCGATCTATTTGCTTCTGTCTAAAAATATGTACATATTTAATAGTAATTCCACATAGGTACGTAGAGCAACTATACAGAGATAACATCGATTTACAAACTTAGACTTTGCAAAGGTGCGAAATATTTCATGAATTTCTATTGACTTTTTCCATCAGTGTGAAATCGAAATAAACTAAAAAATGAAAGCACAAATGAAAGAAATGAACCAACTAGGATTTCAAATATATTATGATGAAGTACTATAGTTATGGGCATAGATGTTTTTTTCAAAACAATTGATTTACTAATCGAATTGAACCGAATATTCAATATTTTTAATAAAATCGAAAGCTTAATTGAATTTGTTGTAGTATATGTGAGTACATTTCAAGTTTGAGTCCCGGATATCCTAATTAAGAATATAAGATTACAAAAAGGAACAAAAGAGAAAATGAACAAGACATTTGGATAATTGAGAGAAAATTTTATATTAATGAAAATTATAATTTTTTTAGAAGGACAATCAATCGGGGTAAGTATGGATTTTAGTTGGATCCCCATTTATGAGTTGGGTTACATTATAATAAATTGGGGTTGATTTAAAATAAGCCAATAGAAAGATATCATGAAATTAATTATTTTTTCAATATTATTTTCAAGTGCATCGGGTCAAATTATGAATCATGAGTGGTTTTATAGAAAAATAGTATTTTTAAAATATCATTTTTTTAGAAGGATTTAAATTTGGACCAATCACATTAAGCAATATAATAAATAAATATTTAATAATTATACTTTAAGGGAGCTATTAAAAAAAAGGGCAAATATGAGTCAAAGGATTAACATCGAGGGTATTTTTGAGCCAAAAAGTGGACGTCAAGGGTATTTTAGGGCCGATAGGTGGATGGAGGGTAATTTTGTACCGATTCATATGCTTGAGGGGCATTTTAGACCCTTCTCCGATAAGAAAGATAAAAAAAATGTTGGATGTAGTAGTGTAATGACATGTTCCCGTCGTTATAGAAAACCCATTGGGGAAAAAATTAGGGTCAGAAAACTTTTTGGTAGTAACTCGAAAATTCCTAGCCTAGTCCATATTTGGATGAAATCGGAGTCAGGCGAGTCTAGGGAAATATGGTAACAAATGAGAGATCTAATTATGAATTTGATCGGATGAGTGGATAGATAAGACGTTAAGGAACCCGTACGACTTTACGGAATCGAATTCGGGGTGAGTAGAACTCCCGAAACTGATTTTAGCATGAACTGGCAGTTTCTGAGTGTCATGGGTTGAAGGTGTGTTGTGAAATGGGGGTTTGAAACTCTTAAATCGACTCTTTATTTCCATGCAAGCCGCCAGGGTGGGATTATTTCCGCCAGAGTGGGGCCGCTGTGGCGGGATAGGGAACGCCATAGCGGGTAAGTCGTGACTAAAGTCGGCAATAAACCCCAAAAACGCCATTACTCTGTAATTTTCATTTTTGAGAGCTAGGAGAAGACCCCAAGCGATTTCTTGACAGTTTTCCATGAAATTTGGTGCTAAAGGTAAGGTTTTCACTCTCCAAATCCGTTTATCGATCCGTAGAACGTAGAATCTTAGTTATTTATTGTTCGGGAAGGGTTTTGAACTGTTTTGGATGGTGAGAAAAAGCCCTAGCTTCACCTTAGGACCATGGATTTGGCCTAGAGTTGATAATGTTGATTGTAATATGGATAATTAGGCCTCGTTTATTGATCCTCACATTAAATTGATTGTTTGTAGGCCTAGAACAAGTGGAAAGAATCCGGAAAGGGAAGAATCAAGCATCTTAAGAGGATTCAAGCTTGTTTTAGAGGTAGCATATGGTTTGATTTCATGTTTATGTAATGTATGTGCTTATTTGCTTCATTGTAATGCATGTATGTATGCCAATGTTGCACTATTGATCATCAAATGCGAATTATTATAAACAAATGACTGTATGCCATGAATCAACACTTTATTGTATGATTATGAGAATGTACATTGTGATTGTGATTGTGGCTTGTTGAATGAATCGGGTGTTACGTTCAAACACACTAACTTGGATCGGGTGCCACGTTCCAGCACATATATGGGATCGGGTGTCACGTCCGGCACACTAATAAGGATCGGGTACCACTTTCCATTACATTAACAGTTTGGGTATGGGTTCCATGAGAGGACCATTAACTTGTCATATATGCGTAATTACTTGATATTGAAAATGTGGAATGGTACATTGCTCCTGAAATGATAATTAATATTGTATATGTTCGGTATATGCGTGTTTACTTGTTGTGACTACTTTCGTATGTTTCACTTATTGGAATAGCCGTGTAATCCTACTAGTACATTGTGGTTGTGTACTGATACTACACTTTCTCTTTCTTTGTTGAGTACAGGGCATCTTCAGGCGGCTTCTGACATACCTCATTTAGGAGATCAGTGACCGAGATCGAATTCAAGGGTGAGCCAGTTCTTCCAGGCTGCCATGAGTTCTCGTTATGTTTAGTCCATTTCTATTCAGACTTAGACTAGTACTTTAGATATTCTTATGTTTACTTTGGGATTGCACCCATTTTTTCAGACTTGTCGTTAGTAAATGTTTTGGTACATTGACTTTCAAGTTCTAGGCATCATTTCCGCATTTGTTTGTTAGACTTTCGGAGTTTATGTGAACTCCCTATTTTTTTTCCTTTAGACATTTAAACCTTCTTCCGTATCTTTAAATGCTTTAGCTTTGTTAGTTGGGTTGTAGTAACGGTTCTCCCACCAGAGGGTTAGGGTGGGTGTCAATCATGATGGTCTGGGTCTAAATAAAATTGGTATCATATCCCTAGGTTTGTTAATCTCAATGTACCAAAACGAGTATAGTAGAGTCTTACGGAACGGTACAGAGACGTCTATACTTTTCTTCAAGAGGCTATAGGACTTTAGGTCATCTCTCTATTTTCTTTTGTCTCATTTCGTGCTATAAATTGGTTCCAATTGATATTTGGTGATCCAAATTGGTATCTAATCTCCTTCACTCTTCTGTCCGCGAATAGTTAACACTAGGTTCAACGGCGTCAGGCCCGTAGCTCCCGTCAATGTGCCTGTTGAGGAATCTGTAAAAAGAGGTCGTGGTCGAGGCAGGGGTAGAGGAAGAGCAATGGGTAGAGGCAGAGGAAGAGTAGCACCTACTAGGGAAGGACCACCAGTTGAGAATGCTCCCAGAAATAAAGTTCCTTCTGCACATCGTGAAGATATAGAGGAGAATGTAGAGGTTGAGAATGAGGAGGATGTTAGACAATAGGAAGAGGTGCAGGCTGAGACTATAGGTATTCCTCCCTTAGATTCAGTGTTAGCTCAACAGATTATGTCTTTCCTAAAGGGATTGGTTGGTCCTGGAGTTCTTCCCACAGTGCATGCAACTCAAACTCCCGCCAACCCCCCTATTGCTACTACTTTCCCCCAAGGTAGGTGGAACTGTAGGTACTGATGCTTTCTTCCTTCCTTTGTTGGGTCCCATAATGAGTGGTAATGAGCATGAGATGTTGACTAAGTTCTTGAAATTGAAACCGCCTGTGTTCCATGGTTCCGAGAGTGAGGACGCCTATGAGTTCATTCTAGATTGTTATGAGAGGCTTCATAAGTTGGGAATAGTCCATCAGCATGGAGTAGAGTTTCTGACTTTTCAGCTTCAAGGTGAGGCTAAGCAGTGGTGGAGAGCTTATGTGGAATGCAGATCGTCAGCTTTAGCCTTTACCCTCACTCACTTGGATCCAATTTCATGCTTTATTCATGGAGAATATGTGCCCCGCACTTTGAGAGATCATAAGAAGGATGAGTTCATGGTGTAACACCTTGCTATTTGAAAGAACTAGAAAGACTTAGAATTAGAAAGAAACTATTTTTGGAAATTATCAAATTTATAAAGTTTGACAAAGTTAAGCTAAGTAAGAGTTTTGGGTCGACTTAAAACAACCATAATTCCTAGCTCAGAATGAGTTAGGTGTGCTACCAGATACCATAGGAAAGATCTTTGAATTATCTTTCCAAGGCCACCGAGTTTGCTTAGTTTCAAGTTTGTATGAGAGAGATGTGTCCATTCGAAGTTGGGTTGTCTAGATAAGGAAAGTCAAAACTGGATTTTAGAAGGGTATTATGGTCTTTTCACTACCCAATCAATTAAATTCTTTTTTGGTAATTAAGTTGGGGACAAAACTGATTGGATTCAGTTTACACTTCATAAAAATAAGTTAGGTTTTGAGAGAAGAGAAAAGAGGAGACGATCAAGGAGTTCGACGAGGTTCTTGTGTTTTGTTGCGGATTTTCACCATGGGTTTAAACCCTAAGAGGTATGTAAGCCTTCATAGTGTTGGGTTTGTTCACCCACGCCAATCATGTTATTTTCAGCGAAATTTCATTCTTGAAGTTGAAAGAATAGAGTTTTTGATGAGTTCTCCAGAAGTGTTCTTGAAGTTCATCCTAAATCTTGTTGTGTTGGGGTTTTGATGAGTTCTTGAGATGTAAATGAGTGTTTTGAGGGCTGTATTGAGTAAATTAGAGTGTACTTATGTTAAGTAATCGAATCCAAGTGATTGGGGAACAAACCGTTCGATTCTAGGCGAGTTAGGGTGAGGAAATGAGCAAAGAAATTCGTCGGGTTTTTTGGGTTGTAGTAAGATCAAAACTATGCAATTGTTCTTGTAGTAGTCTAATTACTTGAATTATGTTATTATTCATGCCTAAATTGTTGTAATTCTAGGTGTGTTGGTGAATTATGTTTCATGATCCTTGAAGGGTAATTTATGAAGATTGATGTATAATCATGATGCTTATGTACATGATTTGTGATTTCAATGAAAGTAATATGATTATGACTATAAAGTCATTAATGTATTGTTGAAAAGTTATTCTCAATTATACACGTGTGAATGATGATGACATGTTGTGAAGTTTTCTTCAATGTAATGTTATACCTTGAATTGGTAGGCTTAAGGCATCATCTTCTTGTGTAATTGAAAGTGATCTTGATTGGTATACCTTGAATTGGTAGGCTGAGGGCATCCTCTTTTTGTGTAACTAAATTATCTTGACTTAATGAACCTTGAATCACTAGACCAAATGGTAGCACTTTCATAAATGATTAATGAAGTATTCTAAAGCTTTGTCTTGAATCGGTAGACCAAATGGTAACCCTTTCATGATGAGTCTATGAACTACTACAATGATGAACCTTGAATCGGTAGACCGAATGGTAGCCCTTTCTTGAGGATTCAATGAGCTATCCTAATAATGTACCTTAAATCAGTAGACCGAATGGTAGCCCTTTCATGTGTGTAATAATGTACCTTGAATCGGTAGACCGAATGGTAGCACTTTCATGTGTGTAATAATGTACTTTGGATCGGTAGACCGAATGGTAGCCCTCTCAAGTATAATAATGTAAAAAGAGAATGAACTACTCTATGGGAATTTAAAGCTTAGCACCAAGTGGATATTTTAAGGTGGAAGCTCTCCCCACATTAGGTCAGGTTTCTATGAACGCCTTCCTTATCCCATAACTATGTGCCCACATAGGTTATTAGCTACTGGATTCACCTAAGCTAAATTACTGGTTCTACCTTAGGCAAGTAAACCAACCTTTTTCGGTGTGGGAGACACCAGATTCCATGATTTGCTCACATGGTCTATGTCGGTTAGGGCTTATTCCCATCATGTGAGTTGTGTGCTATGTTTACTCAAGAGGTTCTATGAAGTGTGGGTGGTAGTATGGGATGTCATCCACTTGCATTGCACGAGTAGGCTTTGAGAGTGACTATAATGTGTTTCTCGAATGTCATAATGTCTAATGAAATGAATGTGCTCATAATGATGCTAATGAGAATGTTGACTTAAAGGCTTAATGTAAAGATGAATGTTGAACTTGGATTGCTATTATGAGTTACTTTCCTTGTCATGACTTATTAAATGAGAATGTTCCTTATCTATGAGTATTGACTAAAGATGAGAATGAAGAATGGTCAGTAAGTTTATAGTGGCCTCAAAGTTGTACTTAGTATGAATTGTATTATGGGATGCAATTCATATATTGCACAAGTATAACTTAGGGTTGTCTAGGATGATGATTCTATTATGTTATAATGATTTATATGATAATTATGCTTGTAACTCATGTTTTACACTAAAAGTACATGATGATTCTCAAACTTGTTAAATGGATGGTTTTCAACTAAAATGTCCTTTTTAGCATGATTTTTGCATGGCTATCATACTTAGTGCATTTTTGTGCCAACCCATATTTCTTCTACATTTTTCTACAAAGTGTAGGGTTTGGTGATATTGGCTTCCATCCTCGTGGATAGGTTCATAGTAGATCAAGAAGAGAAGCTATGGTGAGTCCTCATAGTATCTGAGGGATTGACCATCATGTCATTTACCTTTTATTATTATGTTTAGAGCTTTTGTATGGGTTGCATCCCAAAGTTTTAGTCTTATGGTTCTAGATGGTTTGAGACAAAGTATAGACTTCCGCTCATGTTTATAAAAGACTTCGATTTTAAAAGAAAAAGTTTTAAATTTCCACACCATATTCTATTGTCTTATGTTATGAATGTTATGACGCTTGTATGATGCTCTTTGAAGTCTTGTATGTCATGTCACGTCCGGGGTGTAGACTCGGGTTGTGACAAACATGGTATCAGAGCACAAGATTTTGGGATGGTTATAGGATTGTCTCAAACCACATCTAGTAGAGTCTTGTTCATAGTGTGAAGCGCGCCACATTTATGAATAGGAGGCTATTGGGTGTTAAGAAAATCTCACTTCTTCATTCTCCAAGTCGTGCCATAGAGTTTAACTCTATAAGATCTCTCTCTTATTTCTTATCTGATGGTCTTTAGGATATGTCCACTTGAAGGGCTCATGCTACAAGGATCAAGGGACAAAAGATTAGTAGTGATACCAATTATGGGTATGTGACTAGATGAGTCTTGGTATGATAGGTTTAGATGGAATCCTTTGGTATAAATGGGTTGATTTATGGTTATGTGTTGAGTTGGAGGATTTGATGAATAATGGTGTTTAAGTGATGCCTAGAGATGTTGAGCGAGTAGACTCCTTTAAAAGAGGGTAGAACTGTAATTCTCCATGGTGTAGAATCATCTTGTGTGAAGGATTAATGATAGCTTGGCCCAACCTTAGAAGTTGAAAGAAATGGTGCTCAGAAAAGTCTGTGTAGGTTTACTCCCAAGAGGGAGATAATGTGCTTAGATAGCAAGGTCATTGAGTGTTCTAGATGCTTCAGGATTTGGATTGGCTTGAAATTCTCACCTTAAGAGGTATAGTGAGTTTGAGAAGTTTAGTCCCAGTATGGTAGGCTCATATGAGATCTTGAGTGGTGTTGGTAAGGTTGCTTGTGAGCAAGAGTGCTTAAATGAGAACCTCTCTAATTTAGAAGTTTCGATAGAGGTCTTATACCGGCAAGTTAAGAAATAGAAGAGTGAGGAAATTGCTTTCATGAAGGTGTGAAGGTTGTAGGTGAGGGTGCTACTTGGGAGGCCAAGGGCCAATGAGGTGTCCCGATATCCTTATCTTTCCTTCTATTCCTCTTTTAGCTTGAGAGGATAAGTTTTCCTTGACTTGTTTCATGATTGTGGAGTCATGTGTGATTTATGTGTTTCCATGGTCTCCTTATGTTATGCATGTCCTTGATGAATTCATGTTTAATGAGAAAATGAGTTTTCATGATTTATGTTCCTCATGTTGATGTGCATTTAGTATGAGTTGTCTATACGCTTCATGAGATGAATTGTTGAACATGCTTAAATGTGCTTTTGAGAATAATTACATAATTTCTTAATGATGTTATGATGAGCATGCTTTGAGTTGGAGAAGGTAATTCCTCCAATGAAATGAGAAACGTTGAAGTTTTCATGCATAATGGGTTGTTGATGTAGTTCTTACTTCCTTGGGTTGCATTGAGCATATGGAGATGGAGTTGATGTTTCCTCCTTGTTTTTATTGTTATGATGTTTTATGCATGATGGGCTTCTAGTCTTGAGTCCTTAATTCCGATAAGTGTTTAGAAATGTCATTTGAGGACGAATGTTCCCAAGGGGGAGATAATGTAACACCCGGAAAACTAGTAGGTGAAAATAGAGCCTTACGTTAGAGTTTTTGAGTTTGATGTGGGGTTTAGAAGCGTAAAATGGTTTCCTAAACTTAGGTTGAGGGGTTTAAGGGTTTAAGGGTTAAACGTCAAGGTACGACCCCGTAAGGACCAACCAAGGGTCCTTGAGGAGGACCCTAAAGCCTTACCCCCAAGACCCCCAAAGCTGCCAAAACTGCCCAAAAGAGGGCCACCTACGGATGACACCTACAGCCAGTAGGTGGACCCCGGCCCGTAGGTAGGTATGTACATACATACATATATTGCCTAACCCATCGGTGACCCCCTAAAGTTGGCACTAACTTTCACTTAGACACCTCAACTAGGCTTTGTTCATTTAGACATCTCATGTCATGTTTTGGTGTGTCATTTATATATACATACATATATATGTACCTATATATACATACACACATATATAAACATATATATATATATATATGTACCTATATATACATACATATATTTATACATACATATATATGTACCTATATATACATACATACATATATATATATATATATATACATACATATATTT
>JAJOOH010000862.1:0-20335 GCA_029582605.1 Solanum gracilifrons
TATGCTTATGACTTACCTTAATTTTCTTTCTTAAAATCAAAGTTAAAATTGACTGGTAAATTCTATCCAATATAGAATTATATTTAATATTTCTCTTACTTCAGAGAGAATCTTATTCATTTTTACAGTAATTTTTTCTTCTCCAAAATAAGTAGGCATTTGGCCAAATATTCAAGATTGAATGTAGTTCTCAAATTTGAGAAACAAGTTTAAAAGTGAAAAATGAGTGGAAGACCAGGTTATAAGTTGTTTCAAATTTGAAATATAAGTTCAAGTTGGATTTGAAATTTTCAAAGACATACACTTACTTTCAAATAAAGTGTTAAATTTCTAGGAAAAGAAGTGAATATTTTCTTTGATAAAGTTAGATTTTAGTACCGACAACTTCAGCGTCTCCCAGAGAAGTTGATCACAACGAACCAATCGCCATACATTACAAACATCAGCAAGTCCAGCAGACAATTCAAAAAGGTCAAAAGACTAGAGTACCTTCACCAAGATATTATTATCAAGGTCCTCCCATCTCCTATCAGGAAAATCTCCTCCCTCGATCACAAAAACATCAATCTCCTAAACTCCTGTAGAAACAAGAAAGTTTATTACTTTTCCAGATCCATGAAGAATACTTGAATTCCTGACGTCAAATTAATGTTGTTGATTGCCATTTTTATTCTTGTGAATATACTCAGACCATGAAGAACAAAAAGTAAAGCCCTGCAATATAAAGAAACATAGAAGAATGTACAAATACGTCTGAGGAGTACTGGAATGCCCAAAGTGAAGAAACTACGAAAATATGAACTGGATCTTAAGTTGGTTGTAGATAACGACGAAGAACTAAGTTTTTGCTGCCATAGCTGTAGGAAGTATCACATTTTTGATAAAAATAGTCATTATCAAAAGCAAAATGATACAAAAAGGAGGATGTAACATTGTCGAAACTATATTTTAGCAAAGAGTAGTTAAAAGATACTAAAGTAGTACTAGTCATAAAGTTAGGTGAAAGGTAAAAGCATCATGTCAAAGTTTTACTTCTATTCGTTGATTGAATTCCTAAGACTTGTCAAAGATATATGAACAATACCAGTAAGGGTACAATAATAACTATGCCTTAATCCCAAATGTATGGTTCCTTTGCAACCATTCCACTTTACCCGGGTTGAAATTTTCAATACTACTTAACAAATAGCTTAAATGAAGTGATATGGACATTAAGGATCTATATAGACAACCCCGACTTGTTTGGGATTGAGGTGGAGTTGTACATTACAACATGTATGAATCAAAAGCTAAACTAGTTAAGGTTGGCTATAAGAACACTCAATATCCATTCTGCTCCATTTGTAGCAGTTCCATTCCAATACTATGATAATTATTATGGATTCTCTATTACTAAAGGTTATTTATATTTTCTACCGAAATGTAAATCAATAATGAACAAAAAGGACTCCTGCAAACAACATAGTTAATATAAGTGTTGCAACATAAAATAAACCTTAATCCTAACTGGAATTACTATGGATCTTGTGCTTCATTTATATTTTGTTTTTTGCTAATTCAACAAGAATTTCAAGAACTTGTAACTTGTAAGTCCCTTTAGACACTTTCGTCCATGTAATTGAATTGTTTATCTCATCCATTATCATTCAACCATCATAGTATTACACTGTTGCATTTGAACTTCTAATGTAGACATTTTTAAACTATAATTCAGGGCCTTCTTTCCTTTGATCTTCTACATGTGCTTTTTGTACCTTGTCATAATCATCACTTATTTTGTCTAGTTTTGTATGACCACACACCATCATACCATTCACATTTTAACAACACTCATTTTGTTTGATATGTCGGACCATAGATACCAAAAATTCACGCCATACACCATCATTGGTCACAACTGTCTTATAAAACCTATCTTTCATGCTGAAATGTATCTCCTTATCACATACCACTCCTTTTAAATAGTAAGGCTTTAACTTATGTGTTGTGTCCTCGTCTATCAGACTATCACACTATTAATGTGGAAATAGAGCCTAGACATATGAATGATCTATGTGAACTCACTTTGATGATCTCGGATCTGAATAAAGAAGTGTTGTTGTAAATTAACTATCAACCTAATACTAGTGTATCCTTACAGTAAGGAATTAATAAGAGAAATGATATCCAATATTTTGTAATGTCCAGAAATAGAGTATCATATAAATTGGGAGAAATAGAGTGTTGGTAACAAGTTTTCAACTACAAAACCAATGATAGTTAGTAGCGGGATATGTATATGACTAAATTCTAAATTGAAAGCTAAATTAGCAAGTAAAACTGATGGATCGTCAATCCTCTTCCAATATAAAGCTAAAATACATAAGTAATTTTAGATTAAAACTTAGCACCTAAAAGCACAAAAATATGAATGGGACTTGAGTCCCACACCGGTACTGAAATGTGTCGTTGTGGGGCTTATATAACCTTGGGCTCTCCCACTTTAATAGCTAGCTTTTGGGGTGTGATTCTCCCTGAATTATACAAAGGGTATGATAGCCACCCACTACTCTTCGTACACATCGTGCCATGAATGGTGATGCAGGTATTGCAGTGTTCGCTCAAGACTAGTTGTTTCTATCGCACGATCATGGAGGACAAGAGCTTGGTGGTTTTTTATGGTTCATTGCAAGGTATGAGACTTATAAATAACAGTAGTAAATTGAATGATATTATTTTATAATAGTATAGATAACAGTTTGCGTATCACAAAATTTTATGATATCAAACCAAACGACAATACAGTGCACCCATCTTCTCAAAATCCAGGATACACCTCTTACAGAATAGTTTGTAAGGATGGAAATTGAGAGAAAATGTCTTTCTGGAAGGATATATGGTCTGGGAAATGTCCTTTGAAGCAGACATTTCTTGAGCTATACAACATATGGCAATATCAGGTGCTATTGTGGCAGACCTATGGATAGAACAACGGTGGAGCCTCCTTCTTAGAAGGAACCTCAATGACTGGGAATAAACAGTATAGAAGTTTTTCAGAATACAATCCCTCAAAGCTTCATCTTATAGAATAGAAGGGCAACTTGGTGTAGAAGGTGGATAGCAAAAGTATTTTTATTGGCAGGTTAGCTTACAAAAACTTGACAGGAACAAATATCAAAGAGATAGGGTGGCCATGGATATTTATCTGGAAAACCAAAAAGCCTTATACGGTAAATTATTTTATGTGGTTATTGGAAAAGGAAGCAGTCCTCAATTATGAAAACCTGAACAAGAGGAAATTTAACCTCTGCTCTAGATGCTACCTATGTGAAGAACTCGAAGAGAGAGTAAACCATCTCTTTTTGCACTGCAAATGGACAGACCAGTTGTGGCAGATGTTCATCGACAAGAGGAAGATCAGTTGGGTGCAACCTGGGAGAATCAAAGAAGTGCTAAGAAGATGGAATAGAGATGGCAATGTAGTGAGAAATAAGAAAATATGGAAGATGGTCCCTGCATGTATATAGTGGACAAACGGAAAGAGAGGAATCATAGATGATTTGAAGGCCAAAAGCGCAACATACATAAGATTAGGGAAAACTGCTTAGGCCTTTTTGGTGTAAACAAGTAGTTATAGATAGCACTGAAGATTTTTTTAATGGAATTGATTGACTGTAATTAGGTTTATTAGGATTCTATAAAGTGACAACTTTTGTGATGAGGAACTACACTTTGCAGTATACTTGGGGACATATAAAAGTGAAGTCTACCATTCTCAATAAAAAAACAAATGATAGCACAATGCACCCATCCTCTTACAATCCAGGATACACCTCTGATAACTTGGAAGCGAATGTCGACCCCACACCTCTCTCTCTTTTTGTGTGTTCAAGGGGGGGGGGGAGGTCCATGTCTATAAAGCCTTCTGTTACTCAACTTTGCCAGTGATGTCTGATTTATCTTTAAAGGTAAGGTCATTAATATTCTACCTAATACAACATATCCCTCCAACCCAATATACATACATTTTTCAATTGCCTTCCAAATAATGTGAGGAAATTTAATTCTGAGATTTTGTCAAGTTGTTCTCCTAAATTTATTTTCATAAATTTGAAAGCTCAAATGTTCTTCTCTTTTGCATCTTTTGGATGTTTTCAGTGAAACTTTTTACTTTGTCAAATTAATAATAAAAAAAAAATATTTCCCATCAATTTCTCAAACAACTAATCATGTTTATAGATTTCACAGGTTAGATTCCCCGAAACCCAATTTTCTCTTTGTAATTAGGCACCATTTTCATTTAACATATGCAGGTAAAAAGAGCTGCAATAATTTTCCAAAAAAAGTTACATTCTCGATTGGATCACAACGAGAAATGAAAATCGTCGCGATAACAAAATGATAAATCACAAGTAAATTAAAACCAATCTCGACAACGATTCAAACTTAAAGAAAAAAAAAAGATATGCATTTGATCATACCTCACTAATAATTGAAATAGTGAAAACCAAGAAGCAAAATTCAGATAAGCATAAATTCAAACATGTATGGGCAAAACTCAATTGTTTCTGTAGTTCAATCCCATCAAGTGCCAAAAAAAGGGGAAAATAAAGATTTGCAAGGTGTACACCGAATTCTATTAATATTAACACAACTTATGGAATCAAGATCAAACTCGAATAAAAATTTAAACAGAAAAGCAACCTTAAAGAATGGAAAAGAAAGAGAGATTTAGAACATGCCTTCAGAACATAGGTGAAGTGTTGTGAATGGCATACAAAGGTTGGATAGTTAGTTCACTTTAATAGTGTGTAAAAACAAACAGGGTGAAAATGTAGGATGATAGTGTAGCTGTGATGATGAGTGAGATTCGGATACAAGGAAAATGACAATAATAACCCCAACACATTGGCAGGTGCCGGCTGTCAAACTGTAATCTGATTGAGAGCAACCAAATGTAAGTTCCATCTTATCTACACCTATGGTAACTTAATTCTGGTCAACAGTTTTAAATTTTTTTAGCTTACTATGAGAATAGTTAAAAGTACCATCTTTTCTTCATGTTTTAGACAAATGAAAAAGAATTTCTTTTTCTTCCTATATAGAAAATATTTGTATTAAAATTTCTTTTTGTGAAGGTGAACTAATGTTACAGATTATTTTTTTTCTTAACTCTTATCGGGATTTTGAACAAAAAGAAAATAATTCTTAGTATACATTTTCATAATCACTCTTCACTTTATTATTTAGGTTTTTGGAAAAAACATACACACTTTTGTTTACTCGAAAAAAGTTGAATTTGTGACGAGGTTAAGGTCATGCAGATTGATTGACAAGTAAAATAGAGATTAAGTAAATACATAGTTTTTAAAGTGTGTAAAGAACAACAATGTAATTAAATTAGCGAACAAATCTGTAAAATCGAAAGTGTTGTTGCTGCAGCTGAAGTTCCAGTGGCAACTTTGAGTGTTGATTCCAGAATCAGAGGTTTCAGTTCGAATGTTTTCTTTGAATTTGCCTTAACCGAGAAAAGGGTGAAAGAAAGCTTAAGGTTGAGCAAATATCAATATAATGCCTTGTACTATAAGAATTTCAACCCATTTGCAAGAGAATAGTTCGGCAATTTATAGGCAATAAGTAGAGTACATCAACCAATGAAATTTCTCCACTTGGGCCTCATAGTACACCGTCCAATAGAAACACTACATTTGGGCATTATACTGTGATGGATCATCTGTAATCCCGCCATGATTTGCAGGATTCTGTATGGACTAGCTAACATGTCTGTCACTTCTTTCTTATAACATGATTTCAAGGAGTTTTTCTGACCTGAGAACCTAAAGGCTTTCTATTACCCTAGCCAAAGTCTATTAGCAAGTACAACAAGTTCTTAGACACAAGCGACTTTCAAAATTGGCTACCGTGGTTGAGGAACACATGGTGGCCTCCAAATCTATGCTGCAAATGATATGAAAAAGCAATCATGCCTCACTCATTAATCAAGGTGAAGAATCACTCCTTTCTACCTCAATGGCAGGAACAACGAAATTCACAATTGTGGAACATCAATGGTGATGAAATTGGTTTCTGACAATTTTCCTCTTTCAAGGTCATCACCCTCTCGGATCACAACACTCGGACAGTTGGTTGATTGTTTAAGTAAATTGATAATGTGAATCGGTTGGATATCGTTTCCATCTACCTTTTTGTAACACCTCGAAAGTGTAAAAGATAACTTGGAAAAATAAAAGTTACAGAAAGTTGGTGTTGCAGAGCTGGACGCGCCAATGTACAAGTCGTGTGATGTACTATGTCTCATAGATGGTAATCGTGGTCAGTGCCTTGGAAGTTAGGAAAATGTTGAGTCTCAGATCAAATCATACAAGCCACCACTAATGCTCGTGGATGGATTAACGATCCGTAGTTGGTCTCGTGGTTGTAGCCTTCAGAAATATGGAATTTCAATATTGTATTCTACGAAGGTTCCATATGGACCGTTGAAGGAAATACGGTTCATACAAATTACTAGTGGTTTCAAAAATCCTGTTCTACGAGGAAGCTACACGGACAATACAAGAGATGACGGATCATAGAAGAAGGTACAGACCGTAGATAGGGTCCGTGGAGTGTGTTCGATAGTTAATTCTTAGAGTTATTTGGGTGTTTTACTACCCTTTTAATTCTTATACTACATCATTTTAGGCTTATTTTGGAGACCTGTAACTGATTCTAAGATCCAAACCCCAACCAACTCACTCTCATTATCTCAAACTCCAATTTTCTCTCAAGTCTTCCTCTCCAAGCAAGCTGGGGTTTCAAGCATTCCAAGCCTCCATTGAAGACTTACATTAGGGATTTGATCAAGGTATGTGGGAAATCCATCACTGGTTCCACTTCACCGATTGAGTCCCAAAGAAACTTAAAATTCTACTTTATAATCTTTAACCAATTCTAGGGTTTTCATGATTCTTCCCTGGGTTCAATTGATTTCAAGTTTCTTCATTATGATTGATCTTATTATACATGATTTGATCAAATTTCAATGTTTTCAAGGATATTTTCATGATCCCATGTCATGCAAGTATTTTATGATATGATTCAAGCTATGCTAATGTGCATGCATTACGATATGAAAGATTTTATGAATCAAGGATGCTTTCAGATAAATCATCAATCATTATTTTATGAAAATTGAGTCTTTGGATTGAAGTACCTCCTTTATGAAAGAATGACATGATTTAGATACTTCCGATTGAAGTAATTCTTACTTTGAAAAAACTGTCATGATTTAGATGCTTTTAATTAATATGTCTCTTATGAATATGTTATAAAATAATAATTTTAAAGGAGCTTTTCTTATGATTATATATGAATGATTTGATATTACTAGATTGTTACCATTTCAAAGATTATGAATATGACTATCCATGTTTCCCGTTGAGAGTTTACTTAGCATCGAGTTACACTAGTGGCGATTACCAGGTCACAGACTACATACCCCCGTAAAATATGTCCCGATTAGACAATTGCTAGTGAATTCGATTAAGCTCATGATTATGGTTCTTACCTTAGCATGTAGAGCACTCTGTTTTTGGTGTGGGAGTAGTACACTAAACTAGATTTTATAACTCCCATGGTTTCTTTCGGTTAACGACAACTCCCACAAAGATTTATGACTTCCTCAAAGACTTATATTATGATTATTATTGAAAGAAGAGTGCATGACCTTGTACTATGTTTTATGAAATCATATTATCATATTTATGTTATGTTTACTTGGTTATTGCATTATCATGTTTTCAGGCCCATCATGCCATCATGTTATACTCAGGCACCGTTCCCCATATTCAGTACATTCTGAGCGCTGACCACATACATTTCTTGTTCTTATATTGTTTTGTAATATACATTCTGATGCACATTGTAACACCCCGGATTTGAGAAAGAACAAATTTTAGCTTTTCAGAAGTTATAGGTGCCACCGATGGAGGCCACTTACGAACCGAAGGTCGAACCACGGACCGTAGGTGGGGTCTGTGGTGGGCCGCCTCAACTGCTCCCTCAGAACCCCCAGAATTATCAGCCAAGTCTCGACCAACGGCAAGACCTATGAACCGTAGGTTAGACCATGGTCCGTGGTCCAGGCCAATGGATTAGACCCCTAGACTTCAGCCTTTAGACACCAAACGATGACTGGCAGTACAGATCGTCAGTCAACCTACGGTTTGTCGGTCACCCAGTCGACTTTTACTGTAGGGGTAGTTGGGTCTTTTCCTAATTATTTAATCTCTAAACTACTTCGTTTTGTTCAGTTTTAGCCTATTATTCTAGTCAGATTTTACCCTAAACCATTATTCTCTAGAATTCACCAAGATTAGAACAAAAAAAAGGAGGAAAAGGTGACCCAAAATTCTCCAAGAACACAACAAGTTTTCTTCAGTACCAGCCCCGAAATTGAAAGATTTCACCGCGAAATTCGTCACCAGGTACGTGGGATTTCACTAGTGGATTCCTTTTATCCAGTAGGTCCCTAGAATTCAGTCAAATTCTTGATTCACTATATCTTGCTTACACCTAGGGTTTCTAAAACCTTAGATAGTAGTTGTGATTTAGCTCTTAGAGTATTCCTAATCAGATTATCATGTTTTCGTGAAATCATTGCTTAGTCCTTTGCATGAAACTCAGAACCCTAACTATGTAGATTCTCTTAGTTCATGAATTACACATGCTAGGTCAGTTAGACAGATATACATGCTTCAGCTTTCGAATGTCACATTATCAATATATATAATTGTTACATTCTCAGATTTGTATGTCAGTATTTTGTGCTATTCAGTATTGCAGTATTTTATTCATAATATATCATATACATATTTAGTTGGGAGTAGGCTTAGCACCGAGTGGACTAGGGTTTCAGCGTACCCTCATCGTACCAAAAGTACGTGCCTCCGTAGGTTAAGTCCCTTCTATGGGAATCAGTTTTAGTGATCACGCCCGTCATGATTTTATACCCCTGGCAAGGTATATCGGACCCTTCAATGGGGTGTATACATCAGACACCACGGTTAGCTCATGTTATGGTTATGTCGGTTACTAGTATCTCCCACGGTCATACTCTAGTGCATTTGACCAGCTTTTCAATTATATTTCAGTATTCATTCTCAACATGTTATGTACTTGGTTATTGCATTCAGTTCAGTTCTTTTTTAGTATATCTCAGTAGTTCCATTATGTTCAGATTATGTCATTGCTCAGTATGCTTTGTTCAGTTTATATGTTTTGTTCAACTTATATCCATCCTGCATGCTCAGTACCTTCCAAGTACTGACACATACTCTGCACTAAATCCTTTCATGATGTAGGTTCAGGTTCTCATCATCCAGATCATATCCACATTCCGTAGCTTCTATGGTGAGTCCTCATACTTCGAGGACAGTAGACATGTTTTCAGCTTTAGTCTTGCATTTCAGTTTCAGTTTTACTAGGGTTAGCTGGGACATGTCCTAGTAACTTTAGTCAGTTAGAGGCTTTTTCAGACATAGTTTACATTCAGCTTTGGTTTTTGAGTGATTGCTCAGTATCACTAAATTCTTACTCCACCGAGTTTGCTAATTTTCAAGTTTGTATGAGGGAGATATTCCTGTTTGAAGTCAGGATGTGTAGATAAGAAAAGTTACCCAGATTTAAGAGGGGCATTTTGGTCTTTTCCTTACCCAAATAAGTTATTTCGTTTCTAGTAATTAATTAGGGGTCTAAACTGATTTGGTTCAGTTTATGCACTCAAATGTCAAGCTAGGGTTTTTAGAGAAAGAAACTCAAGAGGAGAAAGTAGAAGAAAAGGTCAAGATTCGTCAAGTTCTTGCGATTTTAGTTGTGGAGTTTACCAAGGATTCCATCATAAGAGGTATGTGAGTTCATATAGCATTGGGTTCATTCACCCACGTGCCAATCATGTTAATTTCAGCGTATTTTTGTCCTAAAAAGTTGAGGATTTGATGTTCCTGAATTGTGTTCTTGAAATTGCCTTCATTCTTGATATTGGATGGAATTGATGAGTTTCTTAAGATAGTCTTATCAATTTTAAGAGTTCTTTTGAGTTAGATTCTTGGCTACATATATTGGGTAACCGAATCTAAAGAGAAATTGAGAAAAATAATTGAATCTAGTCAAATTAAGGTCAGAAAACGAGTTGAAAAATTCACCGGGAACACCTGGGGAAAAGCTGGAGCGACAAGCCCCAGATGTGCCAAAGGGATTGGGGCAACGCACCACAAGTGCGCCAAAATATACTCTCTTAACTTTAGGGGCTGGCACCCTACGCCAGCAGTGCGCCCGGGACGTCTTTCTCTACCCGTTTTCGTCGTTTATCCCATTTGAGTCCTTCTATAGTGTACTAACACTTCCTATCAATTCTAACTACTCTAAATGACTTCTAAACGTCTAGAAATCATCCATAAACATGAATCATAACCTTGAATCCATAAATTCAAATTCAAGGAAAGTTAAGAGCCAAGTGTAGAGAGTTCTTAGAGTCGTTTCAAAAGACTTTTACAAATGTTTTTAAACTTGTTTTAAGATTTGAGCATTGAGTTGAGTAAGAGTAAGAGTGAAGTTCATTTTCTTTAAAAGATTATTTGGGAACAAAGTATTTCCAAAGAATAAATGTTTTCACATTTAAACAAGAGAGGAAACACCGATTTCCAAGAGAGCTTTTGAGCTAGTTTTTGAGTAATAATCTCAACCCACAGAGAAAGAGTTATGTTTTTAAACACATGAGATGGGTATATTTTTGGAGTAGTATTGAGCACCGATATGAGGACGAGTTCATAATAACTCAAGTCTCCATAAACCATGTAGCCAACGTGGGTAGAAAGGATCATACTTTTTAGATGATTCCTTAATGATTTTAAGCATAGCTTAGTGGATCCACTTAGTTGAGGTGTTCTATATCCCAGCAAGTTATAGGTTAGTTCTGGCAGCGTAGGTGAGACGATGTATCATCACATAGCTCATAGTGATGGTTATCGGTTAGAGAATCTCCCAAATAGAGTTTATTTTTGTATTTTTATATACAACTGAGATATCATTGTATTTTCCAATACTTTAATATGTTATCTACTATTTTAAATGCTTTATATAAACTGCATCTTTACTGTTGTTTATTTCTGCATTGAGTTGAGTATCCATGAGTTGAGTAAAGTTGAGGTAAGAGAATTTTTCAAATTCCAGTTCAAGCATATGTGTTGTTTAGATTTCCCGTCACATGCTCATACATTCAATGTACTGACACCATTTGTCCTGCATCATTTTATGATGCAGATATAGGTGACCAGGATTAGTATCCAGCGCTTCGTTCATCTAGTTGAGCATTTTAGAGTCATTTGGTGAGCCTAGTTGCTTTCAGGAGGATCCCTTTTTATTGCTTTATTATTTCAGTTGTTAGGATGATCGAGGGTCTTGTCCCGACATCTCTCATAGTATTAGAGGCTTCATAGACAGTTAGAGTTTATTAGTTCACTAGTCTTATTCATTTCAGTTATTTTATTATAACATTTGAGTTGCCTTATGAGCCAGTGAATGTTCCTTTATAACATTCTAAGTTATTTCATGAGCTTATCTTGGTTGAGTGAAGTTTTCCGCTGAGTAGTAAGCCAAGCCAAGGGTTTGCTTGGGGTTAAAAATGGTTCTCGAGTGCCAATCACACCTTGGGTGTAGGCTTAGGGTGTGACAAACATGGAATCAGAGCACAGAGTTCAAGAGCCCTAGGGTGTCTATGAAGATGTGTCTGTAGAGTCCTAGTTATCGGTGTGAAGCACGCTACATCTATAATTAAGAGGCTACAACATTTAGGAACTATCTCACTTCTTTCATATTCTTTTCGTGCGATAGAGTTTATCTTTATAAAAGTTTCCTTCTAATTCGTGCTTACGTGTATCTTTTCAAATAATGCCTCCATGAAGAGCTGTAGAGGTCGTCCTGCTAGGAGGAATGTTTAACCACCGGATCAAGAGGTACCAATTGCACTAGAATCTCAACCCTAAGGAGAGGTCACTAATGCTCAGTTTCGAGAAGCTATCACGATGTTGAGTCAAGATGTGACCAATCACATTGGGCAACAAAGAGGGGTTCGACAGGATGTGGCTGATACGTCTGGAATTTGTGAGTTCCTAAGGATGAATCCTCCAAGCTTCACTAGTTCAAGTGTCACAGAGGATCCGAAAAACTTTGTTGAAGAGCTTTAGAAGGTTTTTAAGATTATGCATGTTGCTGATGCTGAGAGGGTGGAACTAGTTGCATACCAATTGAAGGGTGTCGCTAGTATCTGGTTTGATCAATGGAAGAAGAATAGAGTTGAGGGTGAACCACTTGTGAGTTGGGCTATGTTTGAGGAGGCCATTTTGGGACGTTTCTTTCCCAGTGAACTAAGAGAAGCAAAGGTACGAGAACTTCTCACTCTTAAGCAGGAATCTATAAGTGTTCATGAGTACAATATTAAGTTCACCCAACTTTACCGCTATGCTTCAGAGATAGGTGCTGACATGAGGAGCAGGATGAGAGGTTTGGAATCCATTGATAGAGAGGTTAGAAAAAAAGGCTTCCAAGTTAGCAGAAGAGGTACTTATCCAAAAGGGAGAAGAAGTGTCAATTAAGACCACGTTGTCAAGCATTCCTACATACTTCTTGTCCTTGCTACAAGTGTTAGTATCACCAACAGAGAAGTTGGAAAAAATGCAAAGAGATTTTGTATAGAATGACTCGAGAGGGGAAAATAATTTTATTTGGTAAACTAGAAGTCAGTTACCACACAAAAATGTTGGGTGGTCTAGGAATAAAAGATCTTTGGGTCTCTAATAAGGTGCTTTGAGGAAAGTGGTTATGGAGATTTTGGTAGTGGTTATTATTTTTTAGAAAGGGATGTCTACGAGGAAGTACGAGGCTATAGAAGGGAGAGGGGGGTAGAGGAAAAGAATTGCAGCACTTCCCAAAGGTTGTGGGTTATGGAGAAATTTTTTGAAGGGTGGGAAGAGTTCAATGAGAATAATTTCTTTTCGAATGGGGAAAGGATTATGATTAGTTTTGGGGATCATAGGTGGTGTGGAAACAATATTTTGTGTCTCTCTTTCCCTATCATGTATAGGAGCTCTTACCATGAAGTATATTAATCATACAATTATGGGATAAACAAGGGAGAGAAGTGTTTTGGGATATGAGGTTTAGAAGAAATTCACAAAATTGGGAAATTGGAGAATTTCAAAATATGGTTTCTTTGCTCCACCAACAAAAAATTACTATGATTTGTCTAGATTTTTAGAAGAAATTACTTGAGAAATAGCCTCTTTTCCCCTTATTTATTTTTGGTGTACCCATAAATTTACTTTTTAAATAGATGATTGGGTGCCTTTTGTAGAAAATCATGTATTTTTATAAGAAATTCTACTTTTTGGTATACATTTTGTATATGGGCTCAGAAATGCTCATGTTAATAATATACTTACTTCATCTAAAAGAAAATGACAAACTTTTCACCAGATAGGAGGATGTGTTTCCATGTGTTGCAATATGGACATTGCAGGTGCTGAGGAAGGTGTGCCTTTCCTCTTGGCTAGCGCCTAGCAGATAGAGGGGTGATTTTGAAAGCGAAAAACTATAAGAAGAAGAAGGTTGTATGTGCCATCTGGTGTTACATGTATAAGGAGGAAGGTTAAGAAGTGTATTATCTTCTTATTCATTGCCTTTACCATGAGATTATGGTGGGACATTCTTTAGTGGTTTAGAACTTCTTGGGCATTGCCAAAAATTGTGAAAAAGATTTGATGGTTTTTAAAGAAGCAGAAAAAGGTGGAGAAGACATAAGGCATGGAATTTGATCCCTGTTGCGTTGATGCAGGTTATTTGTAAAGAGAAAAATTGGAGAGCTTTTGAGAGGTAGAATTGAGTTTTTCTCAAGGAAGGAATAGCCTCCGGTCACTTATTTTCTTTTGTTGCACCCATAAAGTTCATTGTTGTATAAAAGAATGGGTGGATCTTGTAGAGAATCAAATTTTGTAGATTTTTTAAATTTTGATATTTTTTTTTGTATATGGCCAGGTTGCCCATGTTTATGAATGAATAGTTCTACGGCTTTCTTAGATTTTGTTAGAACTTTAACTCTAGACTATCCATAATCAATTTTAAGTCTTCTCTAGATTTTTTTATTTTGTGGCTAGCTCCCGAGTCTTAACCTTTATCATGAAATAGAACTAGCATATCTACTTTTGTACTCTTTGCATCTTCTTGATGCCGGTAATGAAACAACTGAATTCATTAAAAAATATATGACATAATTGAACAGTCCAAAAACTCTCCATAAATGAGGACACTCTACTTTGGATGAAGGACAAGAAAGGGAAATGTATTGTGAAATAAGCCCACAAATATTTTTACAATTCAGTACCAATATCTGAATCATGGCATTGGAAGATTATCAAGAAAGTCAAGATACCTCACAAGGTGGCATTTTTAACCTAATTAGTGGCTAAGCACACTGTTCTAACGCAGGATAATCTAGTGAAAAAGGGCAGTCAGTTATGTTCTACATATTTTTTTGTGAAACTAGAACAGAGACAATAAATCATCTTTCTTACATTGTAAAGTGACTAAACAACTTTAGCAGATCTTCATCAAATTGAGGGGTATTAGGTGTTCTATGCTAAGAAGTACATCATAACTTCTAGCATGCTGGAATAGAAATGGTAACCTATGAGGACACACGGAGAGATGAAAGTTTGTCTCTACTTGCATCTAGTGAACAAAATGGAAGGAGAGAAATCAAAGGTGTTTTGAAGATATTTCCAGACGTTGAAAATGAACTGCTTGGTGATTTTCTATTTTTTGGTGTATCCATGAACTTTCTAAGGAGATAGAGGACATTACACATGTTTTAGACAGTTTATAGGTGGTAGGTTTTGTTTCCTTTATACTACTATTGTAATAACTATTGAAAGACACTATTGGTTAGGTGTATTTGTTGTTTATAATAGATGTTAACCAGTTCAAAAAAAATCTTATGTGAAAACTAGGATTTCTTCTTCTTCTTCTTCTTTGTTTTTGAGAAAGAGGGCAAATGAGCTATATGAGAGTTTTAGAGTCATACATTGTACGGAAAAAAAAAGGTGGAGGTAGACCAAAGAAATATTGGAGAGAAGTGATTAGACAGGACATGTCGCAGTTGCAGCTTACTTAGGACATGACCTTAGATAAAAAGGTGAGAATGACAAGAATTAGGGTAGAAGGTTAGTAGGTAGGAGTGTGTCCATACTGGTAGGCAGGAGTGCTTTGTCTTATTGCCCTTACTAGTAGTCATAGGACTACTTTTGTAGTTTATTGTTTAGCGATTTCTTTTACCATCCGTTAGTTCGTGTAGTTCGCTTGTAGTATTATTTTTGTTGTAGTACTATTTTTCTACTATCTATTGTCTCTCGTGCTTCCGTTATGTTTCTTTGCTAGAATGATTTTGTCTTAAGCTGGGGTTCTATCAGAATCACTCTCTCTACCTCACCTCTGAGGTAGAGCTTCTTGCGTACACTCTACCCTCCCTAGACCCCACTGTGTGAGACTACACTGGGTATGTTGTTGTTTTTGTTGTTTTTATTGTTGTACATTGTATGAAAAATGGTCAAAATGGCCTGCCCTATTTGAAAAGAGAAAAGGCTCACAAGAGTCCACTATTATTTGAACTTAGGCTCAATATAGTTACCTAGTACCTGTTGTTGGTGGGAGGTGGTAAGTATCTCATGGAATAAGTTGAGGTGTGCTAAAACTGGCCCAGACACCATGGTCATAAAAAATCCCTTTTCTTTGAAAAAATGGAGCACTTTCGGTCATAACCCTAACTATAGTGAATTTTTATCAGATACTAAACCTCATGTGCTACTTACACATTTCTAATCCTAATCTCTAACCTTCACTGTTCTCATTTTTCTTAACTCAGACCACCTGTAGCCAAACATATACATATACATATACATATAGAACTAAAGATATACGGTACTCTTGTTGGTAACTTCTTTTGTTCTCTTTCCTTAAATTGTTTGTTTCCTTATTGAACTTCTCGAAGGGCTAGACATGTGTACGAAGGAATTTTCTTTGGAATTGCCTAGACATTTGTTGACAATATTATGTTTTGATAGTCCTTGGGCTTTTAGATGTTTAACAGGGTTTACCTAGTCTTTAATAACGACTACTAATTTCTCACCTATAGATACTTCAAGTTAAGTACTTAGTGTGTAAATATGATTTTGGCCGAATTATTGGAAGTTTAGTATACCAAGAAGTCTTGTATCACACCCCAAGTCTACACCCTAGACGTGGCCGGCACTCAAGAACCATTATTGGTCCCTAAGCAAACTATCATCCTGGCTGACTAACTTAAACAAGCAAAAGCTTAAAATGGAATGAAATTCATGAAACTCAAATACAAAGCTTTAACTTAAATGATTTACTCTAAATATAAATAGAATATTCAACTAGACAACAATAGGCAACTCAAGTCTTTAATACATTTAATAAGATAAATGAAACAGACTTCTCAAACTCTATTGTCTATCTATGAAGCCTCTAACTGAAAAAGATGGAAGTCAGGACAAGACCCACGACATCCTAACAACTGAGATAACTGAAAGTACAAGTGGAACCCTCCGGAAGCAAGGAGGCCCACCATAGCTAAATCAAACTGCATGTGGTATCAATAAAGCGTCTGTTAATGATCCTAAGTACCTGTTTCTGCAACAAGAAACGATGCAAGCCAAATGCTCAGTACATGGAACATACGAGCATCTATGGGGAATTCTAAAGCATAAACATAAGCTTGAACTGATGAAAAATAAACATACTTACCTCTTCTTAACTCACTCAACTCAGCTCAACTCAAAGAAACATGGTTCAACTCAACTAAAGGAATACTCAAGGACACTCAAAACTACTCAAACTTACTCAACTCAGAAGTACTCAAGGTAAGATACTCAACTCAGAAATAAGGTTCTCAACTTAGTGAAATGAGGCTCAAGTCAACAATAAGATATTCAACTCAGTGAAATAATGCTCAACTCAATAATAAGATACTCGACTATGGTTCTCAACGCTAGGTACTCAACTCTGGATACTCAACTCTGTATACTCAACTCTGGATAAAGCAACAACACAAATGCAATATATCGAAAGCTTTTAAAACAGTAGAAAGCAACTCAATATATTGAAAAATATAATAGTAACTAAGTTTGTATGCAAGGATACAAGATAAACTCTGCTTGTATAAGAAAATACAAGGTAAAC
This sequence comes from Solanum gracilifrons, assembly GCA_029582605.1. Taxonomy (NCBI): domain Eukaryota; kingdom Viridiplantae; phylum Streptophyta; class Magnoliopsida; order Solanales; family Solanaceae; genus Solanum; species Solanum gracilifrons. Next base: position 17,290 of record JAJOOH010000862.1, read on the forward strand.
TCTGTGTATATAAAAATACAAAATATCTCTGTGAAGTTTCTCTAACCGACAACCATCAATATGAGCTATGTGATCATACAACATCTCGCCCATGCTATCAAAGTTGTCCTATAATTTGCCAAGGTATAAGACCTCTCAACTAAGTGGATCCACTAGTCTATGCTAAAAATCATTAAGGAATCATCTAAAAAGTATGACCCTTTCTACCCACGTTGGCTACATGATTTATGGAGACTTGAGTTATCTGACTCGTCCCCATATCGGTGCTCAATACTACTCCCAAAAATATACTCAACTTATATGTTTAAAAACATAACTCTTTCTGTGGTTTGAGATTATTACTCAAAATATTTCTCTAAAAAGAGATGTTACCCAAACTGCTCAAAACTCCTTTGAAAATCTCAATTTCCTCCTCTTTTAAATGTGTAAACATTTACTCTTGGGAATACTTAGTTCCCATATATCATTTTAAAGAAACGGAACTCAACTCTGCTCTTTCTCAAAAACATTTCAAAATCATATTATAATATGATCATTGATGACTCGAGAAGTCATACTGCATAAATATTGATGGTATAACTAGATACTATACTGCTCTTACATTGATGGCATACTCGATTATCATACTAATCATGTTTTAGAAAATTGTTTTCTCAAAACTCATCTTTACTTTCTCAAAACTTAGTTTAAGAACTCAAGGGTTGGCTTTAAAAAGCTTTTTAAAATTTATAACTCAAATAATAGGGTTCATGTGGAAGCATGAACATGAACGAATCAACTCAGGAATCTTAATAGCAATAAAGAACCTCAGTACTCAAGACTCAATGATACTACTCATCTCTAGACTGCTCGACTCATAGAGTTCATGCGGAATTATGGGAATGAACAACTCAACTCAAGTTCTTCATGGGTAATATGTAGTAGTCCCATTATTGGAAATATAATCTCAAAGGGATTAGGAACTCAATACTCAAGACTTAGAGCTTGAAGATACTACTCCTCTCAAAGGTGCTCAATTTATGAAGTTCATGTGGAGTTTATGGGCATGAACGTCTCGACTCGAGGGTCTAAATAACAATATGGAACTCAGGTATATAACTCTTCTCATTCTCATACTTACTTTTTCAAAATGTAGTTCAAATCAATATTTTATCTCAAAAGAAAGAATTTGTGGATGAGGTTTACAAAGTAGTTTTTATTATGGGGCTGACTTCGGTAGAAAAACCGAAGCTAGCCGCTTACCAATTGAAGGATGTGGCTCAAGTTTGGTATACTCAATGGAAGAGAAATAGTTTAGAAGGAGCGGGTCCCATATATTGGGAGGTTTTTAAGAAAGCATTTATTAATAGGTTCTTTCCCCGTGAGTTAAGGGAAGCCAAGGTAGAGGAATTCATTAACCTTAGGCAAGGTAGTATGATTGTTTAAGAGTATGCCTTGAAATTTACCCAACTATCCAATATGCTCAATCTATGGTGGCGGAGCTGAAGGATGAGATGAGCAGATTTGTGACGGGTGTGTCCGACTTAGTTGAAGAATAATGTCGTATGGCAATGCTCCATAATGGCATGAATATCTCTAGGCTTATGGTGTTTGCCCAACAAATAGAGGAGTCAAAAATCAAGAAAAAGAATAGGGAGATGTAAAGAGCTAGGTCCGATGAACAGGGTCAACCAAGTTTCAAAAAGAGATCTTCCAACCAAGATTCTTCAAACACTCCTAGGGTTAACTAAGAGAAAGGTAGTGGGTCTCCATTTCCTAAGCCTACTTGCACCAAATGTGGAAAAAAGCACCATGGGAAATGCCTAGCAGGTACGGATGGTTGCTATGGTTGTGGAAAGAATGATCATCAAGTAAAAAATTGCCATACACTTACGGCAAAAAGAAGAGAGGCCAAGCAAGCTTCTCTTAGTGGTCCAGATCCCAATGCTCCAAAGCATGGTCGTTTCTATGCACTCCGGACTAGAGAGGACAAAGGATCCCTTCCGGCTGAAAGCACCGGTATGTTGATAATTCCTTATAGATGTAAATGCTTTATTAAGGTCCATATGCTAATTGTTAGATTTTCATGTTAACCTTAGTAGGTGTTTGTTCCCAAGGGGGATATGGTATGCTTAGAAAGCAAGATTTTGTTGAGAGTTCCGATATCCTTATCATTTTCTTCTATTCCTATTCAAGCTTGAGACCAAGAGTTACTTGTTGCTTGTTTCATGTTTTGGAGTCGTGTGATTTATGTGTTTCCATGATTTCCTTATGTTATGCATGTTCTTTGATTGAATTCATGTTTAATGATAAAATGAGTTTTTTATGATTTATGTGTTGCTCATGTTGTTATGAATTTAGTATGAGTTGCCTATATGCTTCATGAGATGAATCGTTGAACATGCTTTATTGTGCTTTTGAGAGTAATTGCATAATTGGTTTCATGATATTATGATGAGTAGGATTTTAGTTGGAGAAGGTAGTTCCTCCAATGTATTTGTCAAATGTTGAAGTTCTCATCCATAATGGGTTGCTAGATGTAGTTCCTACTTCCTTGTGTTGCATTGAGTATGTTAATATGGAGTTGATGTTTCCTCCTATGATTTGTACATTATTTAGATGTCGCATGCATGATGGGCTGCTAGTTTTGAGTCTTCAATTTCGTAAGGTGTCTAGATCATCATTCGAGGACGAATGTTCCCAAGGGGGAGACAACGTAACACCTCAAAAATTAGTAAGTTAAACTTGAGCCTAAATGTGAGGGTTAACGTCAAGGGTTAAGGGTAAGGGCTAAGGTTTTTGGGTGAAGGCCATGGAAAGGGGCCAAGGCTGCCAAGAAAGAACCTAGCCACTGCCCTCCATAACCACAAGGTTCTTCACAACCCGTGGTGGCCACCATGAGTCGTGGTACCACCCGTGGTTGGTGAGGCAGTTTGCTCCCAAGGCTGCCAAGAAAAAGGCTTCCCTTCACCAGCCACTTCACAGCTCGTAGTAAAGACCACGGACCGTGGGAAGGCTCATGAGGTTGCCTTAGCCTCATATAAGGCTTACCAAGTTTTAGAGGCTA
>JAJOOH010000863.1:0-32371 GCA_029582605.1 Solanum gracilifrons
CTTAGGCCAACTGCCTCGAGGCGGGCCCCCCTCCTCCCAGCCCCTAGGCCAACTGCCTCTAGGCGGGCCCCCTTCGCCCCTTTTCCCCAAGGTAGCCTGTCTCGAGGCTAGCCCCCCTCCCACTCTGCCCCGAGATCGCTTGCCTCGGTGCCCCTTTCCCCAGGCCCGAGGGCAACTGCCTCGAGGCAGGCCCTTTTCGCTCCCTTCCCCAAGGCCTCTTGTCTCGAGGCGGCCCCCCCTCCCCCTTCTCCCGTTCGCCCCCCTTCCCGAGGCAGCCTGTCTCGAGGCGGGAACTGGAACTTATTAATATGAACCTTCTTTATGTAGTAAAACCAAATAATTATAAAAGATAAAGGCCAACAACTACATAGGAAAGCATCAAATATTAAATAAGGCTTTTATCCAAACCAAAGAAAAAGAAAAAATAAGTTATATATATAATAAAATTAAGAATAAATCTATAGTTTCACCCGTTTATTAAAGCTTCCAATTTGCACCCTAGAGTGAAAAAGATTGCAGCTTTTGCATCTAAACAGTGAAAATTGAGGCATATTTGAAGTGGGGTTTGGATAGAAAAGGATAAGGATAGTTTCTGAGGCAGCAAAGACTTTGCCGTCGGTGAAAGAATTTCATAAAACCATACGCTAAACAGTTATCAGAACTCTGCACTTGAAGGTTTGCTGCTTCCCGAGCTACTTTTGTTATTGATACTCAGAAAGGCATAATGGTTGTTTGTGGTTCAAGGACTCATATTGGCCATTTCGTTGGCAATATGACTGCTAGGCGCCTGCAGTGTAGTTTGTCAGTAAAGAGTTGTATTGTTTCTTACAACAAAAGAGGCTTTCGAAATGTTAGTAAACTAACATCAGTTTAGGAAACAAAGGATGGCCCAATAACTTCATGCTTTACCAATATTTACGACTAATGTTGCAAAGAGTAGGACAAACCTCAATCCACACAAAGGCATTGGATTGGAAGGTTTTCGCAATTTATCCCAAGAATGTTTCTTTTTTGGAATTGCCTCTGAGGCTTCTAATGTGTTTTCTGATAATTCTAAGGGCACGGAACAAGTTGTAGATGTTGTTAATTCTTCTGAAGCAAAGATCCCCTTGCAGCTAAACTCGGGATCTTTCTACCTACCTCATCCTGCTAAAGCAAAAACTGGTGGAGAGGATGCTCATTTTATTTGTACCCTTACACCAGTAATCGGTGTAGCTGATGGTGTTGGTGGATGGGCTGATCTTGGTATTGATGCTGGACTATATTCCCGTGAATTGATGTCTCACTCTTTATCTGCAATTCAAGATGAACCAAAAGGTTTTGTAGACCTAATCAGGCTGCTGGAGAAAGCTTATGTGAGAACAAAAGCAAAAGGCTCTTCTACAGCGTGTATTGCTGCACTCACTGAAGGGGGTCTTTATGCAGTAAATTTAGGAGATAACGGATTTATGTTGGTTAGAAATGGATGTGCTGTATTTAAATCCCTTTCACAGCAGCATGGGTTTAATTTACCAAATCAACTAGATTGCAATAATGCAGGTGATTCACCTAGCTCTGCCACGGTGTTCAAAAGTACTGCTCTACCTGGAGATGTCCTAATTGTCGGTACAGATGGGCTTTTTGATAATTTGTATGAAGAAGATATCAGTGGAGGTGTATTTCAGATGACTGCTCAGCGGATAGCAGAACTGGCACAACTAAGAGCAATGGATCTGCTCAGCGGATAGCAGAACTGGCACAACTAAGAGCAATGGATCATACTAAGTCTTCGCCTTTCTCTGATGGAGCTCGTGAGGCTGGATTTGATTACCATGGTGAGAAGCTGGACGACATCACTGTAGTTGTTTCTTACATAACAGAGTGAAATTGAAAATCCATACCATGTCGCAATATTCAGAGACACTATTGGAACAGAATCAACAGCTGGAGGAGAGGCATACAATACCACAACCCATAAATTCGAGGCATCGGTTAGAATTTTGGCATTTTGATTTGTGTGTAAAACAAAGACATGAGTGAGATGGCTTCAGCAATATCTTGGGTCTAGCTTAGTTCACCTCAGTTAGATACAAGTGTTTTACTTTTGAAATTCAAATAGCATGTTGGAATCATTAACATTTATTTGATGAAGGATTTTCTTCTGTAAAAAATTAAAAAAAATAACACATGAGAAAGCATCAATAACCACAACATAATCCATGAAGCTGATCATGAATGCAACTACAATCCAAGGTGATCTGAGAAACAGATTACAGACTATGGTGGTGCTGAACAAGTTCCTGATAAAAATGATGTGCGTTTTTATGCTCCCTCAGCTACCTAAAGTAACTTGGAAGAGCCTAACAGGGCATCCTAGTATTCATCCACAACATAAATTCTTTCTATGGCGGGCCCATTATCCACCGAGTTTAGAAGGCTATGATTGGTCCAAAGGGCGGGTCACAGACGAATTTCTTGGTTATCAAAAAAAAATAATTCTTTCTATGGTTGGCTCTACTAAAGAGGCTTGCTACAGTTGACAGATTACAGAAGTTCGGTATAGATGTTCCTCCTACAATCCAAGGTGATATGAGAAACAAATTACAGACTATGGTGGTGCTTAACAAGTTCCTGATAAAAATGATGTATGTTTTTATGCTCCCTCAGCTACCTAAAGTACCTTAGAAGAGCCTAACAGGGCATCCTAGTATCCATCCACAACATAAATTCTTTCTATGGTTGGGTCTACTTAAGAGGCTTGCTACAGTTGACAGATTACATAAGTTCGGCATAGATGTTCCTCCTATATGTGTATTCTGTCAATCTGCTGATGAAACAAGAGACCACTTATTATTTGAATGTACTGTTACACAAAGCCTATGGCATAAGATGCTAATATGGGTGAGCATACAGAGAACAAATGGTACTTGGCAGGATGAAGTAGAGTGGGTTGTTAAATGGGCAAAGAAGAAATCAGGAAAAGGGAGTATAATCAGCTGCTTGTTTGGTTTGGTGATATGGCAACCCATGCTGATACAGATGACACAAAATCGTTGACACGACAGACAACAACAAGAACCTGATCAACAAGTTTGAAAAGGGAACTATGAAGAGTAGAGTAAATAGTTTACTATTTTGATAGGCTATGTAAAAGGAGTCGAAATAATTTTCGATTTTCTTCTGGTTATTTGATGCATAGAGAAACAGTGGGTCAGCACTGTTTGCTTTTGTAATGAGCTAATTTGGTATAAGTAAAATTGTTTTATTTACCCAAAAAAAAAACAATCAAAAAAGAACTCTAGCTACAAGACTGAAGAGTCCCAACCGATTGGTCTCAAGTGTCGTTGCGGCCATTCTGAGATCAGAGAAATCACAATTGTCAATAAAAAGTTCATGCAGATCAAAAGCATCAACATTTAAACTAGTTAAGATGGAACAAGATAGTACAACACAGTAACTCAGAGAAACAGATGAACAGAGGACCTAATTCTTGAGTTCCAAGAGTTCGACACAAAATGTTGCCCTCCTTCATAGGGACAATTTCTACATCAAGATGAAAATGAATGTGCTATAAACTTTGATGACAAAAGGAAAGCATAGAGCAAAACCCCATCAATTGAATAACTAAGCATTACCAATAAAATTAATTAGCAATCAAGATATATCTAATTAAAGATTAAGAACTACAAAACCTACTGAAAAATGAGAAAGAGATCTAATATCTGCACTGTTAACTACCAATAGGAAGAATAAGTACGCAATTCGCAATGAAAACGAAAACAGAAACTAAAGGCAACTGGCACATTCATAAATTCAATAAGAATTCGATTATACATGAGCAAAAACCTTGGAAGCAATCGCAATTCTCCGCCTCTTTACGAACAACATCAATCAACTCAGCGCCTTCAGTATAATGACCTTTCGCCTAGTTATTCCCAGCACCAGACTGCCTAAACACAAAGTTATCAAGACGGAAGATTTGTCAATACGAACCAGATCTGATACTATCCATAGTACCAAGCTCTAGATCCATAAGAACATAATCCACCAGAAGCTTCATTGAAATAAACATTGATACGTTCTAGCTGAAGATCGGACTCACCGGTAGGATCAACACTGTGTCCATCACATATAACTTCCCAGAAAACACCAAGTTATCTCTCACGCTCCTATAACGGCTATATGGAGCGTTGTATTTTAAGAGAAAAAAAAAGTGTTGAGAGGTATCATTTTATTTTATTTATTTTAGTAATGAAAGCATTTTATTGGGCTATATTTTTATTTTTTTGGTTTAAAGGAGCTATATAAACTAAACTAGATACGGGCTCGTGCTAATATAATATTATTTTACTTGTTTCAATTTATGTGATAATGATGAAATTAAGAGAATCAATTAACTTTTTATATGATTTTTTAATATTTTAAGTTGTTAATTGTTATGATTTATAGGACTATTAACTTAATTTTAAAGAAAACATTTGTTACCTCGTTTGTCCAAATTTATGCGGCGCATATGGAATTTTGATAGGCAAGCAAAATTTTACTATTTTTTAAAAATATTTTAAGTTGTTAATTAATATAATTTTAACATAATTTTTAATTAATATATGTTACTCTCTATGTCTCAATATATATTATTAATATATATTTTTAAATAATCTTAAGGTGTTAATTATTGTGATTTTCGATAATATAAAAATACAAAATAACTACATAAAGTAAGACGTATTTAGCAAAATACACATCTAATTACATTTCTTTTGGTATATATATATCAAATTGTAATAGAGTTTGTTAAGTTGTCTTCATCATCGAAAGAACATTTTGTCTCATGGCCGGGTAACTTACTTGTTAGTATATCATTTGTAAGAAAGATTTCTTTTCAATGCCAAAATGTTTGTCTCTTCCAAATGCCAAAATAAATCAATTTGGTTGTATTTTCTGAAAGATTAAGAACATATGTTACTCTCATATTATGAAAATCGATTATACATTTATGCTCAGGTCTCTGTAGCAAACTCCCAATGCTCGTCTTTAGGAAGCAAAATTTTGAGAATTTTTATAATATGCTTCCACTGTTTTGCCTTCGTATGCGTTTGCTTGATTTCCACATATTATTGTAGTTGATCAATTTCATGGCACGCACGGAAGCTACTTCATAGCTACAATGGGATTGATGTGCAAGTCCAGCATCTCAGAGAACTATAAGTAACACTTAAATCTTTTTCCTTCTCACATTCTCTGTGCATTGCTTTTGTTTCCTTAGATCTCCTGCAACATCTCGTATCCATCCGTGCGAAGATGCTTTACGCCACCTCTAAAGATGCATTTAGAAGAGAACTCGATGGTTTTCATCTTTTCATTATGAGATTCAGGCTACTGATCCCACATAAGTTGATCTTGAAGTGCTGAAAAACCATGCTCACTGAGCCATCTTGCAAAAAACACTATCTTTCCTATTAAGGAACAGAACTCGTAGGGCCTTACTATCATCATCATAGTGATTAGTGCCAATATCTTATATATCGTCGTTTTCTCACAGAGGAAAATTCTTCTTAAATAATTGGGCATCTGGGAAGGCTGATTTCCAGCCAAGCATTTTAGCTTGTTAGTGTATATGGTGTTGGCATTGTTTTGCATTTTTCTCAGATGTTGGAACACTTGGGAACATGTATAATAACATAATATCAGTGGTTGCCAATTTTTCAATTGTGGACTATACAAGTATATAATTCATCGTTTGTCCTCTCTTATCCTATTTCTTCAGCTATAAATATGTCTTTCGTTAAAATCAACATCTAATGCTCAATTAAGAATGGTAAAACTTTTATAAGAAGATGTCACTTTTTTTTAAGATCATAAAGAGTTGAAAAATACAAGCATTGGGAGTAACTACTTTTAGACAATGCATCCAATTATGGAGTACATATGACACAAAACATATGAAATTCTGAATTGGATTCAAACCAATATTGTATGAAAATGCTTTCAATCAAATTAGATGCTAAACAAATCATTAAGCAAAAAAAAAAAAAAAAACTAAACATTTTAAAACAGAGAAATCTAGCATTTTGTTAGAATAAATCACGGTAGAAAAGAGTGCATTCCATACAAAGAATAAAGAAGCAGTGGTCAATCACATGATCGTGAACCCGCAGCTCAAACTTGTCCCATGTAAATGAAGTATTTAGTACTACCGCAGTAGACAACAAGTTGAGCCACGTATATCACATTCATACTTTCATATTTTAACTGTTACAACTTTGACTTAATTCTAGACAAGTTAGGGTTATCTAGGAAAGTTTTCACCTGATTTATAACTGTTCCAATTAGAGAATTCTTGTTGTTGACCAAATAGGACTCAACAAAAATATCAAAAAGGAAATATTTTTTAACTCAACAAAGAAGATGAACATATAAAGTCACTTGGATTCACATACATCCACCGATAGGTTCAATTGAGGCAATGTCCTTCCAACAAATCATACTCTAATTTTAAAGTATCTATGTTACATAGGCACACACAATACTATGTCTGTGAGAAACTAACTTCAACCTAGTAAGCTTCAGAAACTTGAACAACCAACTAAGCCCCAAGAAAATACTGGAACAATTCAAACATGAAAAGAAAAAAATGAAATCTAGATCATACAATCACAAGATAAGATCACTCAAAGAATCAATACACATGATAGTACTTCTTTACAAGGAGACTTGGCAGTGGTAATGCGAGGAACCTTTTTGGGCATCCACACAGGCACTTTCATTCAAAAAGTAACCTTCCCCCAGATTACTTTACTGACTGTAATTCATTCAAAAAGAGTAAAGGAAGTGACCAAGAATTGCCATGAAATTATGAGTATATCAGAAGCAAACGATGAGAGAAAACAAAGAACCAATCCATATATTTTAGACTACTTAAACTACTTAGAGATACAAGGATATTAATCTATTCAGAAGATATGTCATGGCTACACACCAAAACATTCAATGAGATTTGCAAAATGATGGATAAGTTACTGTACATGAGCGGAAAACTTGAAACAAGCTATTAACACAATTTACTGTATGTCATGGCTACAAGGATATTAATCTATTCAGAAGATATGCCATGGCTACACACTAAAACATTCAATAAGATTTGTAAAATGATGGATAGGTTACTGTACATGAGCGGAAAACTTGAAACAAGCTTTTAACACAATTTAAACGCAAAAAGAGCAAATCAATATATATCAAAGGGGACCTATTAGGCAGTGATATACTCTGTAAAATAAGACTTTGAATCGAACTAAAAAGCAGACAAATTAAGGATTAAACTAGCATATACTTAAACAAACCTTGAACTACATTCTGAAATAAACCATAGGTAGGACATTAATAATGAAACATCAAGTCTAACCATTAGAGCACAAGCATGAATTTCAAACATAGTTTCAAATAGAGAATTAACTACATTACCTTGATTTTTGATAGTAGTTGCTGAAGTCCAAATATATGCGAAACCTTCTTAACATGCACTTTGAAGGAGTTGAAGTTGATACGGCCTTTCTCTGAAGGAGTTGAAGTTAATACAGTCCAAATCAGCAAGCAACAGCTGTAGAAGAAGCATAATTTCTCATGTAAATGCTTATTAATTAAATTATTTTCAATTTTAAGGACATTTAAGTGGTTTTGACAGAAAACGTGCTCATTATCAGTTTCAACACTTCTATTCAAGCATGTAAATGCTTATTTATTAAATTATTTTCAGCACTTGTAAATGACTATCAACTGAATTGACCCTTAAGATTATAGATCTAATTAACACTTGTTGTGTCGATCAACCATTTCCATCTTTCTTTCCAATGCACAGCTCCTACCAATTGATTTTAACATAAGAGGTACATTCCGGGGTAAGCCCCAAATCTTTCTCATCAGGGCCAATAGTTTCAAGTTCTACTCATTTTTTAAGAGTTTCAATATTGTTGTAGAGCTTGATCTATGTACTCCATGGCATGACTGAGAATGTATTAAGAATTATGAATGCTATATAGATGCATATTTGTACTACACTTGTGTCTTGTTAACCATGTACAAGAATTGGTTATCAAATATGTTGATAACTATGAGCTACATTAGATGAGACAAGATGGTATGCTCGGTAACATCAACCAACCAAGTAATGGTCATGGACCCTTTTTTTAATAAGGTAAATATTTTTATTAATGTTGGGAAATCACGTATACCAGAAATGTAGAGAAACCTACACCAAAATATAGTTTTCTATAACAAGTCGCCCACTCATCTATACAAGCAAGGACCTCATGGATGCACCAAAAAGAAATAGATACAAGAGGCTACTCCTCGCATATAGAGTATCATCCTCAACTACTTCAAACGCTATCAGTTACCTCTCCCTCCACAAATGGCTACACTGATGGTCATGGACCCTAGTTTAAGTAGTGACATGTACCCACCACACAAGTTGCACTCAAAATACAACAATTGTAGCTCTAAATTTTTGTTCACAGTGAGTTTTTTACATAGGTAGACACCATGTATGATGGTATAAACTAACCTTCACATTAAGTTACCTAAATAATATAACAAATAATAGGTTTCCATCTTGAAGCTATTTTACAATATTTAATTGAGCATAAAAATATCTCGTATGAGAAAAATATGCTACATACCTCAAGTTCTGAATCCGCATACAAAGATTATCTCTGGTTCCAACAGATTTCTTCTCGATGATGAAGTTCAAATATTCATCTAATCTTACTTTTCTACTTTTATTAGCATCCATGAACTCAGAAAGGAAGAACATTATCTCCTTGCTCGTTATTCTGAAAACTTCTGAAACATCAAAAATGATAGAGAAAAAAAAGGGATAATAAGAGGGTGTTTCACCAGCGGACCTAATTCCAGATCTTCAAACAACTCAACCCTCTCATTCTTGCATATTGCTACTTCCAAATCACACAATGTAGGGTAATACTTTCAACACCCACATAGAAGTGAATGAAAACATTAATCTAAGAAACAGAGATGGGGTTATGAACAATTAGCATTCCACAAAATATCTTTGCTTGGAACAAAAACCTTACACCTAGAAACATTCCATAATTTATCTTTGAATTTTTTTAACATGCACTTTGAAGGAGTACTTCGAGTGCCCACGGGGGCCAGCCCCTGAAGCTGCCTGCCTCGAGGTCGGACCCTGCCCCTCTCTACCCTCGAGGCCGACCCCCACCCTAAGGCTGCTTACCTCGAGGCGACTCCTCCTCCGCCCCTCCGTCTTGAGGCCGCTTGGCTCGAGGCAGGCCCCTTTTTCGAGGCGGGTCCCCTCCGCCCCGAGGCCACCTGGCTTGAGGTGGGACCCTCCTCCCGGAGGACACTTGGCTCGAGGCGGGCCCCCTCCACCACGAGGTCGCCTGTCAAGAGGTGGGCCCTTTTCGCCCTGAGGCCCCTTGGCTCGAGGTGGGCCTCTTTCGCCCCAAAGCCGCTTGGCTCGAGGCTGGCCCCTACCGTCAACAGGCCAACTGCCTCAAGGCGGGCTCTTGAGGCTGCCTGCCTCGACGGACCCACTCTGCCCCGAGGCTGTTTGGCTCGAGGCAGTCCCCCTCTGCCCCGAGGCCGCTTGGCTTGAGGTAGGCCCCTTTCACCCTGAGGTCGAGGTGAGTCCCCTCCACCCCGAGGTCGCTTGGCTCGAGGAGGGCTCCCTCCTTCCCGAGGCCGCCTGGCTCAAGGCGGGCCTTTTCATCCCTAAGGCCGCCTGGCTCGAGGCGGGTGCCTGCCCCTCACTTCGCCCTGAGGCAAACCCCCTCCCCCCTCCTCCCTAAGGGGGTCTTGATGTAGTTAATTTAGGAGATAACAGATTTTTGTTCCTTAGAAATGAATGTGCTGCATTTAAATCCCTTTCACAGCAGCATGGGTTTAATTACCCATATCAACTAGATTGCAACAATGCAAGTGATTCACCTAAAATCTGCCATGGTGTTCAAAATTACTGCTCTACCCGGAGATGTCCTAATTGTCGGTACAAATGGGCTTTTTGATAATTTGTATGACAAAGATATCAGTGGAGTTGTATTTCAGGACATAGAAGCTGGCTTAGGGACTCAGATGATTGCTCAGCGGATAGCAGAACTGGCACAACTAAGAGCAATGGATCATACTAAGATTTCGCCTTTCTCTGATGGAGCTCGTAAGGCTGGATTTGATGACTGATCTTAGGCGTATTTATGCGTTTAATAACCAATTTATCCCATATATATAGCTAAGTTTGAGAGCACTTTCTTAGTCGGAACTGAAATTTTAGAGTCTAACGATGTCGTTTCCTCTAAACAATATGATTAGATGTTTCAGGGTGAAAAGCAAAGAAGAATGACCTAAAAAGGACACCTAGACAAAGGTCAAAAAATAGAAAACGAAGTTACTGAGGAGAATGGCCAAGAAACTGGAAAAATACAATAGGATGGAGAAGCTCTGCGACGCGAAGCTGAATCTTGCATGCAGAAAAAAAATTCCACTTAACAGTGGAGTGCGAGTCAGGAGCGCGTTGCGGAGACGATAATTTCGAGTACAAACTGAGGCGAGGGAACAGGTCTGCATCGCGGACCTGGACTCCAGAATTTAGTCACGTGTTTTATTTTAGACTATAAATAGTCTAGTTGTATTATTTTATCATTATCCAATTTTTAAAAGACAGGAGAACATCGATTTGGGTTATTTTGCTAACACTTTCTAGGGCTTTTCTTCTACTCCTTCATTTTGGTAAACCCTTATAATCCATAAACATTATTTGAAGATATTTTGTTCTATGAGTAGCTAAATTCCCTTATTCTAGGGTTGTAGCTATGATTAATGGTGTAATAGTATTTGCTTCTAGTATGAGATGGGTTTTCTTGTGATTTGTGCTTACATTCTTGTTTAACTATTTTAATGACTGATAAACATTAAAATAAACTCATTGTCCACTCTTGAATTCGGAAGAGGAATAGAGGGATATAATATGAGTGATACCAAAGAATGTGAGAAGCGTGTTCATTCTAGGGTAAAGTTTAGAGTGTTTCATAGATAGGATAGTCTTATACCACCATACCGCGCTTGATTAATATGCAAGATGATAACTTAATGCTCTATTTCAAAAAAAAGATGATAGCGTAATGCTCCGCCATTGGTTCATGTCTATTCCTGCTCAACGATGTAGTTAGGTTGTCGATGGTGGTAGGCGATTAGAGGTCACATAGAATTCCCGCAACATACTGCCTCAGGCAGGCCCTCCCCCCAGCCCCAAGGCCTCTTGCCCGCCCGCCACCCCTGAACCCTCAAGGCCGACCCTCCCCCCCTTCCGCCCCGAGGCCGCTTACCTCGAAGATGGGGGTGAGCCTTCGCCGCTGGCCTCAAGGCCCCCTCTTTTGCCTAGAAGCCCCCCTCCGTCGCCTGCCTCGAGCCCCCCCCCCCCTCCTATCTGTCGCCTGACTTAAGGCCCCTTTTTCCTCCGCCCCGAGGTCATTTGCCTCATAGTTGGACCCGCCTCGATGCTGCTTGCCTCGAGGTTAGCCCCCGCTCCCTCTCCACTCTAAGGTCACCTTCTTGGAGGCGGTCCCCCTTCCTCTACCCCGACGCCGCCTGCCTTGAGGCGGGGTCCTGCCCCTCCATCCCAACGCTACTTACCTCGAGGTTGGCCCCCTCCGCCTCGAAGCGGCCCCCTTCCCCCTGAAGCCGCTTGCTTCGAGGCCCCACTTCCTCTTCCCCGAAGCCGCTTGCCTCATGGTTGGAACCCGCCCCGAGGTTGTTTGCTTCGAGGTTGGCCCCCACCTCGAGGCTGCTTGGAATTACGAGCTCATTTTTATCAACATTATTATCAAAACTATCAATATAATCATTAACATTATCATGTTCATCATCCTCAGGTAATTCCTCATCAAAATTACCAAACCTTCTTTGTAAATGTTCCTGAAAAGGATCTATTCCACTATTGCTATTAATATTAAAAACAGTTTCATCAACATGCGTATAATCATCCGTATTTATTCTTAATTGAGAAGTTTTTTTTAGTTTTAGATTGAGAAGTACTACCGGTTTTTTTATTTTTCTTGGATTTTGAGCTCCATAAATTAGTGATCGAATCAACTATGGTTGTTTTACCCTTGTCAACATTGTTTTTACCGGAATTCATATTCAAATATAAAAAAGTGAGTAAATTATATATAATACGAAAATGTAATGCAAAATTTTAAACAAATAAATAACTAAATAAGATCTTAGCTATGGAGATAGTTGGCCCTCACGTCCAAAACATCCCATTCTCAAGGTCAAACGAACCCTGTAGCAGGTAAACTCCCCATTTTATCGATTTTTATGTGCTAGAGTCCATGGATTTTTTGGTGATCTGGATTTTCGAGCTCATTTTTGCCAACTTTTTCGTGGATGTCCGTTACAACCTTAGCTATGGAGCCAGTTAGCCATCCCGGCCAAAACATCCCATTTTCAAGGTCAAACGATGCCCAGAGCAGGTAAACCCCCCATTTTGCCGATTTTCTATTGCTATAGTCAATGAACTTTTTGGTGATCTGGAATTCCGACCTCATTTTTGCCAAAAATTTTCTTACACGTCTCTTGTGACCTTAGCTATGGAGCAAGTTTGTGCTCATGACCAAAACGTCCCATTTTTAAGGTCAAATGAGCCCAGAGCAGTTAAACCCACCATTTTGCCAATTTTCGTGTGCTACAGTCCATGGAAATTTTGGTGATCTGGATTTCGAGCTCATTTTTGCCAAATTTTTTTGTGGATGTGCGTTAAGACCTTAGCTATGGAGCTAGTCGGCCCTCACAGCCAAAGCGTCCTATTTTAAAAGGTCGAATGTGTTCTAGATCAGGTAAACGCCCTATTTTACCGATTTTCGTGTGCTACAGTCCACGAACTTTTTGGTGATTTGGAATTTCGAGCTCAATTTTGCCGAAATTTTTCGTGGACGTCCGTTAAGACCTTAGCTATGGAGCCAGTTAGCCTCACGGCCAAAACGTCCCATTTTCAATGTCAAACTATCCCCAGAGTCATTAAACCCACATTTTCCCGATTTTCGTGTGCTATAGTCCATGGACTTTTTAGTGATCTAAAATTCTGACCTCATTTTTGCCAAAATTTTTCGTGGACATTCGCTAAGACCTTACCTATGGAGCCTGTTGGCCCTCATGGCCGAAACGTCCCATTTGGAAGGTCAAACGTGCCCCAGAGCACGTAAAACCCCATTTTGCCAATTTTCATGTGTTGTAGTGCATGGACTTTTTGGTGATCTAGAATTTCGACCTCATTTTTGGCAAAAATTTTGATGGACATCCATTAAGACTTTAGCTATGGAGCCAGTTGGCCCTCTCGGCCAAAACGTCCCATTTTCAATGTCAAACTATCCCCGGAGTCATTAAACCCCTCATTTTACCGATTTTCGTGTACTATAGTCCATGGACTTTTTGGTGATCTGGAATTTTGAGCTCATTTTTGCCAAAAATTTTCGTGGACGTTCCTTAAGAACTTAGCTATAGAGCCAGTTGGCCCTCACGACCAAAACGTCCCATTTTCAATGTCAAACTATCCCCGAAGTCATTAGACCCATTATTTTGCTGATTTTCGTGTGCTATAGTCCATGGACTTTTTGGTGATTTGGAATTCCAACCTCATTTTTGCAAAAAAATTTCGTGGATGTTCGTTAAAAACTTACCTATGGAGCTAGTTGGCCCTAATGGCCAAAACGTCCTATTTCGAAGGTCAAACGTGCCCCAGAGAACGTAAACCCCATTTTGCCAATTTTCATGTGCTATAGTGCATGGACTTTTTGGTGATCTGGAATTCTAAACTCATTTTTGGCAAAAAATTTCATGGACGTCCATTAAGCCATTAGCTATGGAGCCAGTTGGCCCTCACGGCTAAAACGTCCCATTTTCAATGTCAAACTATCCCCTGAGTCATTAAACCCCTCATTTTGTCGATTTTCACGTGCTATAGTCCGTGGAATTTTTGGTGATCTGCATTCCGACGTCATTTTTGCCAAATATTTTTATGGATGTCCGTTAAAACCTTAGCTATTGAGCCAGTTGGCCCTCACGGGCAAAACGTCCCATTTTCAAGATATAACGAGTCCCGAATCAGGTAAACCCCCCATTTTGCCAATTTTTGTGTGCTACAATGAATGAACTTTTTGGTGATCTGGAATTACGAGCTCATTTTTGCCAAATTATTTTGTGGACGTCCGTTAAGACCTTAGCTATGGATACAGTTGGCCCTCAAGGCCAAAACATCCCATTTCTAAGGTCAAATAATTTCCGCAGCCAGTAAACCCCCCATTTTGCTGATTTCCCGATGCTATAGACCATCGACTTTCTGTTGATCTGGAATTCGGACCTCATTTATGACAAAAAATTTCGTGGACGTTCATTAAGAACTTAGCTATGGAGCCAGTTGGCCCGCACGGCAAAAACGTCCCATTTTAAAGGTCAAAATGCCCCGGAGTAAGTAAACCCCCCATTTTTTCGATTTTCATGTGCTATAGTCCAGGGACTTTATATTGAACTAGAATTACGATCTCATATTTGCAAAAAAATTTCTTGGACGTCCGTTAGGACCTTAGCTATGGAGCCAGTTAGCCCTCACGGTTAAAATGTCCCATTTTCAAGGTCAAATGACCCCGGAGTAGGTAAATCCCACATTTTACCGATTTTCGTGTGCTATAGTCCATAGAAGTTTTGATGATCTGGTATTCCGACCTTATTTTTTTAAAAAATTTCGTGGACGTCCGTTAAGACCTTAGCTATGGAGCAAGTTGACCCTCACGACTAAAAAGTCCCATTTTGAAGGTCAAACGTGCCCCAGAACTGGTAAACCCCCCATTTTGCCGATTTTCGTGTGTTATAGTCCATGAAATTTTTGGTAATCTGGAATTTCGACGTCATTTTTGCCAAAAAATTCTTTGGACGTCCGTTAAAACCTTAGCTATGGAGCCAGTCGGCCCTCACGGGCAAAACGTCCCATTTTCAAGGTATAACAAGTCCCGGATCAGGTAAACACCCTGTTTTACCAATTTTTGTGTGCTATAGTCCATGGACTTTTTGTTGATCTGGAATTCCGATCTCATTTTTGCAAAAAAAATTCGTGGACATCTAGTAGGACCTTAGTTATGGAGCCAGTTAGCCTTCACGGCCAAAACATCCCATTTTCAAGTTCAAACGACCCCTGGAGCAGGTAAACCCCGCAATATGCCGATTTTCTTGTGCGATAATCCATGGACTTTTTGTTGATTTGTCATTTCGATCTCATTTTTGCAATAAAATTTCGTGGACATCCATTAAGATCTTAGCTATGGAGACAGTTGGCTCTCATGGAGAAAACATCCCATTTTGAAGGTCAAACGACCCCCGAATTAGGAAAACCCTCCATTTCGCCAATTTCGTGTGCTATAGTCCATGGACGTTTTGGTGATCTGGAATTTCGACCTCATTTTTGCAGAAAATTTTCGTGGACGTCCGTTTAAACCTTAACTATGGAGCCAGTTGCACCTCATAACCAAAACATCCCATTTACAAGATCAAACGAACCCCGGAGGAGGTAAACCCCCCATTTTGCTGATTTTTGTATGCTATAATCCATGGACTTTTTAGAGATCTGGATTTCGAGCTCATTTTTGCTGAAATTTTTCATGTATGTCCATTAAGACCTTTTTTATGGAGCCAGTGGGACCTCACGGCCAAAACGTCCCATTTTCAAGGTTAAACAATCCCCGAAGCAGATAAACCCTTCATTTTGCCGATTATCGTGTGCTATAGTCAATGGACTTTTAAATGATCTGGATTCTAACCTCAATTTTGTTAAAATATTTCGTGGATATGCCTTTAGATCTTAGCTATGGAGCAAGTTGACGCTCACAACCAAAACTTCCCATTTTGAAGGTCAAACGATACCCTTATCAAGTAAACCCCCATTTTGGTGATCTGGATTTCCGACCTCATTTCTAACAAAAATTTTCGTGGACGTCCGTTAAAACCATAGCTATAGAGCCAGTTAACCTCACGACCAAAACGTCCCATTTTGAAGGTCAAACGAGCCCAGAGCAGTTAAACCCACTATTTTGCCGATTTTTGTGTGCTATTGTCCATGGAATTTTTGGTGATCTGAAATTCCGAGCTCATTTTTGCCAATTTTTTTTGTGGATGTGCGTTAATACCTTAGCTATGGAGCCAGTCGGCCCTCATAGACAAAACGTCCCATTTTCATGGTCGAATGAGTCCTGGATCAGGTAAACACCCTATTTTATTGATTTTCGTGTGCTATAGTCCATGAACTTTTTGGTGATTTGGAATTCTGAGGTCAATGTTACCGAAATTTTTTGTGGACGTCCATTAAGACTTTAGCTATGGAGCCAGTTGGCCCTCACGGCGAAAACGTCTCATTTTCAATGTCAAACTTTCCCCGAAGTCATTAAACCCTTATTTTCTCGATTTTCGTGTGCTATAGTCCACAAACTTTTTGGTGATCCGGAATTCTGACCTCATTTTTGACAAATTTTTTCATGGACATTTGTTAAGACCTTACCTATGGAGCCTGTTGGCCCTCATGGCCAAAACGTTCCATTTGGGAGGTCAAACGTGCCCTAGAGCACGTAAACCCCCATTTTGCCGATTTTCATGTGCTATAGTGCATGGACTTTTTGGTGATCTAGAATTTCGACCTCATTTTTGCCCAAAATTTTTCATGGACATCGATTAAGACTTTAGTTATGGAGCCAGTTGGCTCTCACGGCTAAAACATCCCATTTTCAATGTCGAACTACCCCCGAATTAGGTAAACCCCTCATTTTGCCAATTTTCGTGTGTTATAGTCCATGGACTTTTTGGTGATTTGGAATTCCGAGCTCATTTTTGCTGAAATTTTTTGTGGACATTTGTTAAGATCTTAGTTATGGATCTAGTTGGCCCTCACGGCCATAACATCCCATTTCCAAGGTCAAACAATTCCCGGAGCAAGTAAATCCCCCATTTTGCTGATTTTCCGGTGCTATAGTCCATGAACTTTTTGTTGATCTGGAATTCCGACCTCATTTATGCACAAAATTTTCGTGGACATCCGTTAAGACCTTAGCTATGGAGTCAGTTAGCCATCACGGCCAAAACATCCCATTTCCAAGGTCAAACGAACCCCGTAGCAGGTAAACTCCCCGTTTTATCAATTTTTGTGTGCTAGATTCCCTAGACTTTTTGGTTATCTGGAATTTCGACCTCATTTTTGCCATAATTTTTCGTGGACATTCGTTAAGACCTTAGATATGGAGCCGGTTGGCCCTCACATCCAAAATATCCCATTTTCAAGGTCAAACGAACCCTGTAGCAGGAAAACTCCCTATTTTATCAATTTTTATGTGTTGGAGTCAATGGACATTTTGGTGATCTGGAATTTCGAGCTCATTTTTGCCAACTTTCTCGTGGATGTCCATTACAACCTTAGCTATGGAGCCAGTTAGCCATCACGGCCAAAACATCCCATTTTCTAGGTCAAACGACCCCCGAATCAGGTAAACCCCACATTTTGCCAATTTTTGTGTGCTATAGTCCACAGACTTTTTGGTAATCTGGATTTCGAGCTCATTTTTGCCAAAATTTTTTGTGGACATCCGTTAAGACCTTAGCCTTGGATACAGTTGGCCCTCATGGCCAAAATATCCCATTTCCAAGGTCAAATAATTTCCGCAGCAAGTAAACCCCCAATTTTGCTGATTTCCCGGTGCTATACACCATGGACTTTTTGTTGAACTGAAATTCCGACCTCATTTATCCCAAAAAATTTCGTGGACGTTCGTTAAGACCTTAGCTATGGAACCAGTTGGCCCTCACGGCCAAAACGTTCCATTTTCAAGGTCAAACGACACCCGGATCAGGTAAAACCCCTATTTTGCCGAATTTCGATTGCTATATTTAATAGACTTTTTGGTGATCTGGAATTCGATCCTTATTTTTGCCAAAGTTTTTCCTACACGTCTCTTAAGACCTTAGTTATGGAGTCAGTTTGCGCTCACGAGTAAAACGTCCCATTTTGAAGGTCGAACGATCCTCAGAGCAGGTAAACACACCATTTTGCCGAATTTCGTGTACTTAGTCCATGAAATTTTTGGTTATCTGGAATTTCGAGCTCATTTTTGCCAAAATTTTTTGTGAATGTTCGTTAAGACCTTAGCTATGGAGCCAATCGGCCCTCAGAGCCAAAACGTCCAATTTTCAAGGTCAAGGGATCCCCAGAGCAGGTAAACCCCCCATTTTACCAATTTTCGTGTGTTGTAGTCGATGACCTTTTTGGTGATCTGGAATTTCGATTTCATTTTTAACAATATTTTTCGTGGACGTCAGTTAAGACCTTAGCTATGGATCCAGTTGGCCCTCACCACCGAAACGTCCCATTTTAAACGACAAACGAGCCCTAGAGCAGGTAAGCCCCCTATTTTGTCGATTTTTATTTGCTATAATGCATGAACTTTTTGATGATCTAGAATTCCAACCTCATTTTTGACAAATTTTTTCGTGGACGTCCATTAAGACCTTAGCTATGGAGCCAGTTGCCCTCATGGCCAAAACGACCCATTTTGAAGGTCAAACGAACCCCGAATCAGGTAAACGCTCCATTTTGCCAATTTTTGTGGCCTATAATCCATGGACTTTTTGGTGATCTGGAATTTCAAGCTCATTTTTGCTTAAATTTTTTGTGGACGTCTATTAAGACCTTAGCTATGGAACCAGTAGGCCCTCACGGCCAAAACGTCCTATTTTCAAGGTCAAAGGAGATCCGGAGTAGGTAAACCCCCCATTTTGTCAATTTTCGTGTGCTGTAATCCATGGACTTTTTGGTGATCTGGAAATCCGACCTCATTTTTAACAATATTTTTTGTGGATGTCCGTTAAGACCTTAGATATGGATTCAGTTGGCCCTCACGGCCCAAACATCCCATTTTGAAGGTCAAACGACCCCCTATTTTGCCAATTTTTGTTTGCTACAGTCCATGGACTTTTTGGTGACTGGAATTCCAAGCCTAATTTTGCCTAAATTTTTTGTGGACGTCCGTTAAAATTTTACCTATAGAGCCAGTTAGCCCTCATTTCTAAAACATCCCATTTACAAGGTCAAATGAGCCGCGGAGTAGGTAAACCCTTCATTTTGCCATTTTCTTGTGCTACAGTCCATGGACTTTTTGGTGATCTGGAATTCCGAGCTCAATTTTGCCACAATTTTTCTTGGACGTCCGTTAAAACATTAGCTATAGAGCCATTTAGCCCTCATTTCCAAAATATCCAATTTTCAAGGTCAAACAACCCCCGGAGCAAGTAAACCCACCATTTTGCCGAATTTCTATTGCTATAGTCAGTGGACTTTTTCGTGATCTGGAATTATGACCTTATTTTTGCCTAAATTTTTCTTACACGTCTCTTAAGACTTTAGCTATGGAGCCAGTTTGCGCTCATGACCAAAACGTCCTATTTTGAAGGTCAAACATGCCCCAGAGCAGGTAAACCCACCATTTTGCCGGTTTTCGTGTGCTATAGTCCATGGAATTTTTGGTGATCTGGAATTTCGAGCTTATTTTTGCCAAATTTTTTTGTGGATGTCCGTTAGGACCTTACCTATGGAGCCAGTCGTCCCTCACAGCCAAAACGTCCCATTTTCAAGGTCGAATGAGTCCCGGATCAGGTAAACACCCTGTTTTACCGATTTTTGTGTGCTACAGTCTATGGACTTTTTGGTGATTTGGAATTCTTAGCTCAATTTTGCCAAAATTTTTCGTGGATGTCCGTTAAGACCTTAGCTATGGAGCCAGTTGGCCCTCACGACCAAAACGTCCCATTTTGAAGGTCAAACGAGCCCCAGAGCTGGTAAACCCTCTATTTTGCCTATTTGAATGTTCTATAGTCTATGGAGTTTTTAAAATTCCGACCTAATTTTTGCCTAATTTTTTCATGGACGAACGTTAAGACCTTAGCTATGGAGCCAGTCGGTCCTCACGGCCAAAACGTCCCAAATTCAAGGTCAAACATGTCCCGGATCAAGTAAACAACCCATTTTACCAATTTTCGTGTGCTATATTTCATGGACTTTTTGGTGATTTGGAATTCCGAGCTCATTTTTGCCGAAATATTTCATGGACGTCCGTTAAGACCTTAGTTATGGAGCCAATTGGCCCTCATGGACAAAACGTCCCATTTTGAAGGTCAAACGTGCCCCAGAGCAGGTAAACCCCCAATTTGCCGATTTTCATATGCTATAGTCCATAGACTTTTTGGAGATTTTGAATTCCAAGCTAATTTTTGCCGAAATTTTTCATGGACATCGTTGATACCTTATCTATGGAGCTAGTTGGCCCTTATGACCAAAATGTCCCATTTTTAAGGTCAAACAAACAATCCTCGGAGCAGGTAAACCCCTATTTTGTCAATTTTCTTGTGCTAAAGTCCATGTACTTTTTGGTGATACTGAATTTCGACCTCATTTTTAACAAAATTTTTCATAGACATCCGTTAAGACTTTAGTTATGGATCCAGTTGGCCCTCACGACCAAAACGTCCCATTTTGAAGGTCAAACGATCCCAGGGCTGGTAAACCCCCCTATATTGCTGATTTTTATGTGCTATAGTCCATGGACTTTTTGGTGATTTTGAATTATGACCTCATTTTTGCCAAAATTTATCGTGGATGTCCTTTAAGAACTTATCTATGGAGCCAGTTGACTCTTATGGCCAAAATGTCCCATTTTCAAGGTCAAACGAACCCCGGAGCAGTAAACCACCCATTTTGCCAATTTTTGTGTGCTATGGTCCAGAGACATTTTGGTGATCTGGAATTCCGTGAAGTTTTTCGTGGAAGTTTGTTAAGACCTTTTCTATAGAGCCAGTTGTCCCTCACGGCCAATCATCCCTTTTTCACTGTCAAATGATCCCCGAAGCAGGTAAACCACCAATTTATCCATAGACTTTTTGGAGATCTGGATTTCCTAGATCATATTTGCTGAATTTTTTTAATGGACATCCGTGAAGACCTTATCTAAGGAGCCAGTTGGACCTTATGGCCAAAACGTCCCATTTTCAAGTTCAAACGATCCGCAGAGATGGTAAACCCCCAATTTTGCCGATTTTCGTGTGCTATAGACCATGGACTTTTTGGAGATCTGAAATTCTGAGCTCATTTTTGCCGAAACTTTTCATGGACGTCCATATAGGCCTTAGCTATGGATCCAGTTGGACCTCATGGCCAAAATGTTCCATTTTTAAGGTCAAACGATCCCCGGAGCAGGTAAACCCCCCATTTTTCCAATTTTCGTATGCTATAGTCCATGAACTTTTTGGTGATCTAGAATTCCAACCTCATTTTTACCAAAATTTTTCGTGGACTACTGTTAATACCTTAGCTATGGAGCCAGTTGGCCCTCACAGCCAAAACGTCCTATTTACAAGCTCAAACGATCCCCGGAGCAGGTAAATCCCTAATTTTGCCAATTTTCGAGTGCTATTGTCCATGGATGTTTTGGTGATCCAAATTCCGACCTCAGTTTTGTCAAAAATTTTCGTTGACGTCCATTAAGACATTCGCTATGGAGCCAGTTGGCCCTCACTGCCAAAATATCCCATTTAAAAGGTCAAACGAACCCCGGAGGAAGTAATCCCTCCATTTTACCGATTTTCATGTGCTATAGTTCACCATCTTTTTTGGTGATCTAGAATTACGACCTCATTTTTGCTAAACTTTTTTCGTGGACGTCCGTTAAGATCTTAGCTATGGAGCTAGTTGGCCCTCACGGCCAAAACATATCATTTTCAATGTCAAACAATTTTCGGAGTAGGTAAACCCCCCCATTTTGCCGATTTTCGTATGCTATAGTCTAGGGATTTTTCAATGAAATGGAATTCCGAGTTCATTTTCTCCAAAATTTTTCGAGGACGTCCATTAAGACATTTTCTATGGAGCCAGTTAGACCTCACTGACAAAATGTCCCATTTTCAAGGTCAAACGATCCTTGGAGCAGGTAAACCCCCCATTTTGCCGATTTTTGGGTGCTACAGTCCGTGGACTTTTTGGTGATCTGGATTTTCGAGCTCAATTTTGCCATAATTTTTCGTGGACGTCCGTTAAGACCTTAGCTATGGAGCCAATTCGCCCTCACAGCCAAAACATCCCATTTTAAAGGTCAAATGAACCCCAGAGCAGTTAAACATCTCATTTTACCGATTTTCATGTGCTATAGTCCATGAACATTTTGGTGATTTGGAATTTCGAGTTCATTTTTGCCCAAATTTTTCGTGGACATCCGTTAACACCATAGCTACGGAGCCATTTAGCCCTCACGGCTAAAACATCCCATTTTCAAGGTCAAACATTCCCTGCATAAGGTAAACCCCCCCCATTTTGCAGATTTTCTTGTGTTATAGTCCATGAATTTTTTGGTGATCTGGAATTCCGACCTCATTTTTGTCAAAATTTTTCGTTGACTTCCGTTAAGACCTTAGCTATGTAACCAGTTAACCCTCACGGTAAAAACATCTCATTTTCAAGGTCAAATGATCTCCGGAGCAGGTAAACCCCTTATTTTGCCAATTTTCGTGTGCTATAGTCCATGGACTTCTTGGTGATCTGGAATTCTGAGGTCATTTTTGCCGAAATTTTTCATGGACGTTTGTTAAGACCTTAGCTATGGAGCCAGTTGGCCCTAACGGCCAAAACATCCCATTTTCAAGGTCAAATGATCCCCGTAGTCAGTAAATCCTTCATTTTGCCAATTTTCGTGTGCTATCGTCAATGAACTTTTTGGTGATCTGGAATTCCGAGTTTATTTTGCCCAAATTTTTTTTGGACATTTGTTAATATCTGATCCATTGAGCCATTTAGCCCTCACAGCCAAAACGTCCCATTTTCAAGGTCAAACAAGCCCCACATCAGGTAAACCCCCCATTTTATTGATTTTCATGTGCTATAGTTCACCATTTTTTTGGTGATTTAGAATTCCGACCTCATTTTTGCATAAAAAATTCGTGAACGTCTCTTAAGACCTTAAGTATGGTGCCAGTTGGCCCTCATGGTCAAAACGTACCATTTTGAAGGTCAAACGTGCCCCATTGCAACTAAACCCCTCATTTTACCAATTTTCATGTGCTATAGTCCATGGACTTTTTGGTGATCTGGAATTCTGACCTCATTTTTGCCAAAATTTTTCGTGGACATCCGTTAAGACATTAGCTATTCATTTAGCCCTTACGGCCAAAACATCCCATTTTCAAGGTCAAATGAGCCGCGGAGATAGTAAACCCCCTATTTTGCCAATTTTCGTGTTCTATAGTCTATGGAATTATTGGAGATATGGAATTCTGAGCTCATTTATGCTGAAGTTTTTCATGGTCGTCCGTTAAGATCTTATATATGGAGCTAGATGTCCCTCATGGCCAAAACATCCCAATTTCAAGGTCAAACGATCCCCGGAGCAGGTAAACCCCCCATTTTGCCAATTTTCGTGTGCTATAGTCCATAGACTTTTTGGTGATCTGGAATTCCGAACTAATTTTTAACAAAATTTTTCGTGGACGTCCGTTAAGTCTTTAGCTATGGAGCAAGTTAGCCCTCACGACCAAAACATCCCATTTCAAAAGTCAAACATTCTCCGGAGGAAGTAAACCCCCCATTTTTCCGATTTTCATGGACTTTTTGTAGATCTGGAATTCAAATCTCATTTTTGCAAATTTTTTTGTGGATGACCGTTAGGACCTTAGATATGGAGCCAGTTAGCCCTCACGGCCAAAACGTCCCATTTTCAAGGTCAAATGACTCTCGGAGCAGGTAAACCCTCTATTTTACCGATTTTCATGTGCTACTGTCCATGGACTTTTTGGTCATCTGGAATTTCGATCTCATTTTTGATAAAAATTTTCTTGGACGTCCATTAAAACCTTAGCTATGGAACCAGTTGGCCCTTACGACCAAAACGACCCATTTTGAAGGTCAAACTATCCCCAGAGTAGCTAAACCCCTCATTTTGCCGATTTTTGTGTGCTATAGTCCATGGACTTTTTGGTGATTTGGAATTCCGACCTCATTTTTGCAAAAAAATTTTGTGGACGTCTGTTAAGACTTTGGCTATGGAGCCAGTCATCCCTCACGGCCAAAACATCCCATTTACAAGGTCAAATGAGTCCCAGATCAGTTAAAAAACCCATTTTTCCGATTTTCGTGTGCTCTAGTCCATGGACTATTTGGTGATCTGGAATTTCGAGCTCATTTGTGCCAAATTTTTTTGTGTATGTCAGTTAAGACCTTATCTATGGAGCCAGTTAGCCCTCACGGCCGAAACATCCCATTTCCAAGGTTAAATGACCCCGAGAGAAGGTAAACCCCCCATTATGCCGATTTCGTGTGCTATAGTCCATGGACTTTTTTTTATCTGGAATTTCGATCTCATTTTTGCCAAAAAAATTTGTGGACGTCCCTTAGGACCTTAGCTATGTAGCCAGTTAGCCTTCACGGCCAAAACGTCCCATTTCCAAGATCAAACGACCCCCGAAGGAGTTAGACCGCTCATTTTGTCGATTTTCATGAGCTATAGTCCATGGACTTTTTGGTGATCTGAAATTCCGACCTCATTCTTGCTGAAATTTTTCGTGGACGTCACTTAAGACCTTAGCTATGGAGCTAGTTGGACCTTACGGCCAAAACATCCTATTTTAAAGGTCAAATGAACCTCGGAGCAGGTAAACCCGTATTTTGCCAATTTTTCGTGTGCTATAGTCCATAGACTCTTTGGTGATCAAGAATTCCGAACTCATAATTGCCAAAAATTTTCATGGACGTCCGTTAAGATTTTAGATATGGAGCCAGTTATCGCTCACGGCCAAAACATCTCATTTCAAAGGTTAAACATACCCTGGAGCAAGTAAGCCCCCAATTTTGCCTATTTATGTGTTCTGTTTATGGGCCTTTTGTTGATCTGGAATTCCGATCTCTTTTTTGCAAAATATTTTCGAAGACGTCCGTTAGGACCTTAGATATGGAGCCAGTTATCCCTCACGGCCAACACGTTCTATTTCTAAGGTCAAATGAACCCGGAGCAGGCAAACCCCCCAGTTTGCCGATTTTCGTGTGTTATAGTCAATGAACTTTTTGATGATCTGGAATTTCGACTCATTTTTAACAAAAAATTTTGTGAACGTCCGTTAAAACCTTAGCTATTGAGCCAGGTAACCCTCACGGTAAAAACATCTCATTTTCAAGGTCAAACGAATCGCAGAGCAGGTAAACCCCCCATTTTGCCAATTTTCGTGTGTTATAGTCCATGAACGTTTTGATGATTTGCAATTCTGAGCTCATTTTTGCCGAAATTTTTCGTTGACATTTGTTAAGACCTTAGCTATGGAGCCAGTTCGCCCTAACGGACAAAACGTCCCATTTTCAAGGTTAAACGATCCCCACAGTCGGTAACCCCTTACTTTGCCAATTTTTGTGTGCTATAGTCCATGGACTTTTTGGTGATCTGGATTTTCGAGTTCATTTTTGCCCAAATTTTTCATGGACAACTGTTAAGATCTTAGCTATGGAGCCATTTAGCCCTCACAGCCAAACCGTCCCATTTTGAAGGTTAAACGAGCCCCACATCAGGTAAAGCACCCACTTTTCCGATTTTTGTGTGTTATAGTCAATGGAGTTTTTTTGATGATCTGGAATTCCGACCTCATTTTTGCCAAAAAATTTCATGGACCTCTGTTAAGCCTTAGCTACGGAGCCAATTGTCCCTCATCGACAAAACGTCCCATTTTGAAAGTCAAACATGACCAGAACATGTATACCCCCATTTTACCAATTTTCATGTGCTTAGTCCATGGGCATTTTGGTGATCTAGAATTCCAACCTTATTTTTGCCAAAATTTTTCGTGGACGTCCATTAAGACCTTAGCTATGGAGAAAGTTGGCCTTTACGGCCAAAACATCCCATTTTGAAGGTCAAACGACCCCCAAATCAGGTAAACCCCCCATTTTGCCAATTTTCGTGTGCTATAGTCCAAGAACGTTTTCGTGATCTGGAATTCAGGGCTCATTTTTGCTGAAATTTTTCGTGGAGGTCCGTTAAGACATTAGTTATAGAGACAGTTATCCCTCACGGCAAAAACATCCCATTTTCAACGTCAAACGTGACGCGGAACAGGTAAACCCTCCATTTTGCCGATTTTCGTGTGCTATAGTCCTTGGACTTTTTAGAGATTTGGAATTCCGAGCTCATCTATGCCTAAATTTTTCATGGACATCCGTTAAAACCTTATCTATTGAGCCAATTGGACCTCACGTCCAAAACATCCCATTTTCAAGGTCAAACGATGCCCGGAGCAGGTAAACCCCACATTTTGCCGATTTTTGTGCGCTATAGTTCATGGACTTTTTGGTGATCTAGAATTTAGAACTCATTTTTGCCAAAAATTTTCATGGACGTCCGTTAAGACCTTAGCTATGGAGCCAGTCGGCCCTCACGGCCAAAACGTCCCTTCTTCAAGGTCAAACGACCCCCGGAGCAGGTAAACACCCCAATTTCCCGATTTTTGTGTGCTATAGTCCATGGACTTTTTGGTGACCTGGAATTTCGACCTCATTTTTGCCAAAAATTTTCGTGGACGTCTGTTTGGACTTTAGCTATGGAGCCAGTCGTCCCTTACGGCCAAAACGTCCTATTTTCAAGTTCAAACGAGTCCCGGATTAGGTAAACACCCCATTTTACCGATTTCGTGTGCTATAGTCCATGGACTTTTTGGTGATCTTGAATTCCGAGCTCATTTTTGCCAAAATTTTTCATGGACGTTCGTTAAGACTTTAGCTATGGAGCCTGTTAGCCCTCACGGCCAAAACATCCCATTTCCAAGGTAAAACGTGCCTCGGAGCAAGTAAACCCGTCATTTAGCCGATTTTCATGTGCTATAGTCCATGGACTTTTTGTTGATCTGAAATTCCGATCTCATTTATGCAAAAAATATTCGTGGACGTCCGTTAGGACCTTAGCTATGGAGCCATTTATCTCTCACGGCAATTACATCCCATTTTCAAGGTCCAATAACCCACGGAGCAGGTAAACCCCCAATTATACCAATTTTATACTCCATGCACTTTTTGTTGATCTGGATTCCGATCTCATTTTTGCAAAAAAAAATCGTGCACTTCCATTAAGACCTTAACTATAGAGACAGTTGGCCCTCACGGCCAAAACGTCTCATTTTGAAGGTCAAACGATCCTCGAATCAGGTTAACCCCCCATTTTGCCGATTTTCGTGTGCTATAGTCCTTGGACTTTTTGGTGATCTGGAATTTCGATCTCATTTTTGGCAAAAGTTTTCGTGGAAGTCTGTTTAGACCTTAGCTATGGAGCCAGTTGGACTTCATAGCCAAAACATCCCATTTTCATGGTCAAACGAACCCCGGAGCATGTAAATCCCTCATTTTGCCAATTTTTGTGTGCTATAGTCCATGAACTTTTTGGTGATCTGAAATTCCGAGGTCATTTTTGCCGACATTTTTCATGGAGATCCGTTTAGACCTTATCTTTGGAGCCATTTGGCCCTCACAACCAAAACGGCACATTTTCAAGGTCAAACGAGCCCCAGAGCAGGTTTTCCCCCATGTTACCGATTTTCGTGTGCTATAGTTAATGGACCTTTTGGTGATCTGAAATTTCGAACTAATTCTTACCAAACTTTTTCGTAGATGTCCATTAAGGCCTTAGCTATGGATGCAGTTAGCCCTCACGGCCCAAACGTCTCATTTTGAATGTTAAACGAGCCCCAGAGTAAGTAAACCCCCCATTTTGCCGATTTGCATGTGCTATAGTCCATGAACTTTTTGGTGATCTGGATTTCCGACCATATTTTTTCCAAAATTTTTCGTGGGCGTCCGTTAAAACCTTAATTATGGAGCAAGTTGTCCCTCAAGGCCAAAACGGCTTATTTTCGAGGTCAATCGACCTTCGAAGCAGGTAAACCCCCATTTTACCAATTTTCATGTGCTATAGTTCACCATCATTTTTGGTGCTCTAGAATTCCAACCTGTTTTTTGCCAAATTTTTTTATAGACGTCCGTTAAGACCTTAGATATGGAGTTAGTTGGCCCTTACTGCCAAAACGGCCCATTTTCAAGGTCAAGTGATCCCCGGATCAG
The DNA here is from genome assembly GCA_029582605.1 of Solanum gracilifrons. Taxonomy (NCBI): domain Eukaryota; kingdom Viridiplantae; phylum Streptophyta; class Magnoliopsida; order Solanales; family Solanaceae; genus Solanum; species Solanum gracilifrons. Next base: position 28,163 of record JAJOOH010000863.1, read on the forward strand.
GTAAACCCCCTATTTTGCCGATTTTCTTGTGCTATAGTCTATGGACTTTTTGGTTATCTAAAATTCCGAGCTGATTTTTGCTGAAGTTTTTCGTGGACGTCTTTTAAGACCTTAGCTATGGAGCCAGTTAGCCCTTACGGCCAAAACATATCTTTTTCAAGGTAAAATGATCCCCGGAGCAGGTAAGCCTCCCATGTTTGCCAATTTTCATATGCTATAGTCCATGAACTTTTAGGTGATCTGGAATTCCAAGCTCATTTTTGCCAAATTTTTTTGTTAACGTCTGTTAAGACCTTAGCTATGGAGCCAGTTGGCCCTCACGGCCAAAATGTACCATTTTTAAGGTCAAACAATCCCCGGAGTTGGTAAACCCCTTTTTTTGCTGATTTTCGTGTGCTATAGTCCATAAACTTTTTGGTAATCTGGAATTTCGACCTCATTTTTGCCATAATTTTTTGTGGACGTCCGTTAAGATCTTAGCTATGGAGCCAGTTAGCCCTCACGGCAAAAACATCTCATTTTCAAGGTCAAAAGATCCCTGGATTAGGTATACCCCTTATTTTGCCAATTTTTGTGTGCTATAGTCCATAGACTTATTGGTGATCTAGAATTTTGAGCTCATTTTTGCCGAAATTTTTCGATGTCGTTTAATAAGACCTTAGCTATGGATCCAGTTGGCCCTCACGGCCAAAAATTCCCATTTTCAAGGTCAAACGATCCCGTAGTCAGTAAACCCTTCAATTTGCCGAGTTTTGTGTGCTATAGTCCATTGACTTTTTGGTAATTTGGAATTCAAAGTTCATTTTTGCCCAAATTATTTGTGGACGTCCGTTAAGATCTTAGCTATGGAGCCATTTAGCCCTCACAGCCAAAACGTCCTATTTTCATTGTCAAACGTGCCCCATATCAGGTAAACCAACATTTTACAGATTTTTGTGTGCTATAGTCAATGGAGTTTTTGGTGATCAGGAATTCAGAGCTCATATTTGCCAAAATTTTTCGTGGACGTCTGTTAATACCTTAGCTATGGAGCCAGTTGGCCCTCATGGCCAAAACGTTCCATTTTCAAGGTCAAATGATCCCCACATCAGGTAAATCCCCCATTTTACCGATTTTCGTTTGTTATAGTCCATAGAGTTTTTGGTGATCTAGACTTACGACCTCATTTTTGCTAAAAAATTTAATGGACGTCTGTTAAGACCTTAGTTATGGAGTCAGTTGGCCCTCATGGACAAAACATCCCATTTTGAAGGTCAAAGAACCTAGAGCAAGTAAGCCCCCTATTTTGCTGATTTTTATGTGTTATAGTCTATGGACTTTTTGGTGATCTGGATTCTGAGCTCATCTTTGCCGAAATTTTTCGTGGACGTTTGTTAAGACCTTAGCTGTGGAGCCAGTTGGCCCTCATGGCCAAAACGTCCCATTTTGAAGGTCAAAGACCCCCGGATCAGGTAAACCCCCCATTTTGCCAATTTTCGTGTGCGATAGTCCATGGACTTTTTGGTATGGCTGGCAACGGGACCGGAACCGGGACGGATCGAAACTGGAACGGAACCGGCCACCACGGGCCGGAACTGAACCGAACCGAAACCAGTAATTTCGGAAAAAATTTCGTGTACCCGTCCTAGATCGGTAATGGACCGGTATCGAACCGGACCGGACCTAAGCGGAAATCGGGTCCCAACGGCCAATTGTTATTAAAATTAAAAAATTAGGAACATTACACAAATAATATTAAAATTCTTATAATTTTATTAGAAGCAAAAAAAATTTATACTTTTAAAGTTTTAAATATAAACTTTCAAACTTTAAAAGTATAAAAGTTTAAATTTTACAATTTAAAACTTTGAAAATTTAAATTCAAACTTTAAAACTATAAAACTATAAAAGTTTAAATTTCACACTTTAAAAATTAAAATTTTGAAAATTTAAATTCAAACTTTAAAACTATAAAAATTTAAATTTTACCCTTTAAAAGTTTGAAAATTTAAATTCAAAGTTCAAACTTTATAACTATAAAAAGTTTAAACTTCACACTTTAAAAGTTTAAATTTCACACTTTAAACTTTAAAAGTTTGAAAATTTAAATTCAAACTTTAAAACTATAAAACTGTAAAAGTTTAAATTTCACACTTTAAATTTTAAAAGTTTGAAAATTTAAATTCAAACTTTAAAACTATAAAAGTATAAATTTCACACTTTAAAGTTTGAAAATTTAAAACTATAAAAATTTAAATTTTACACTTTAAAAGTTAAATTTGGAGACAATAATAAAAAGAAATTAAGGCGAATAGCCTATACTTTTATTAATATTAATTAAATAGTACAAGTTGAGTTACAAAATGTTAGTAGAGTATTAAAAAATCTAATCTACACAGCTCCTTTCTAGGAAGGTTCTGTTTGAATTAGACCTCGAATTATTATATTCATACTAATAGACATTTAAATTTAATAGTTCATGCTACCAAGGAAATCTTTTTTTAAATCATTTAACGTTTCTCTAGTAACATGCTCTGGAATTGGTTGATTAGCTAGTTCTTTCATTGCATCAATGCCGTCATCACTAAAATCTTGCATTATTTCATCAACGTCATTTTCAAATTTGGTCGGTAAAGGTGGACGACCATAACTCCTTCTCTCGCCATTAATCCAATCTCTAAATAGTACGGATATCTCCAAGCTATCTGCTGCTAATGAATATCTATGCTCTCCAATTTGAAATCTTGCTGCACTAAAAACGCCTTCCGAAGCTACTGAAGATGCTTGAATAGCTAACACATCCGAGCAACCGGTTGAAGTTTTGAAAATCCTTGGCCGCGATTGCTCCATCATTCTAGAAGATCAATAGTAGTAGGTTCTGTATTTTGAATAATATATGCATCAAAATCATTTCTATCATTATGAGAAAGTTCAATAATACAATCTATCGTATCATCATTATCATCTTCATTATTATATCTATTCCTAGAACTTTGAGGCTCTTCGTTATGTAGTAACATTCATTATATTAGAATTATACAAGTCGTACAATTTTCTAGCTTCAATTTTTATACTATCTTTAACATCTTGACAACTAGGTGTTTCATCATCTTCACTATCAATACCCAAATTAAAATATATTTTATCAACCATTCGTGATGCATCTTCATCTTTGTAATGTGGGTTTAACAAACAAGCAGTTAAATAAATTTGAGGAATAAGAATAAAATATTTTAAAAATTTTTCAATCATTTTCTTAATAGATTCTTCAAATCTAGGTTTATTTTTGAATTTTTAAAATTTACTAGAAATAGCACAAATATTAGGTAAAATAAAGCAAATAGTTAGATAATAAAGTGCAGATATTTTTTTTTGTAGTTAAATAAAAAACTTTTAAAAATTCTATAAGTTCTTTTATGTCATTACAATCATTATCATTAAGTATATATGTCATATTTGAATTATGAGTATTCCAAACCATTTGTAAAGGTTTCCTATATTCATAAACAACTTCAAGCATTTCAAATAAAGAATTTCATCTAGTACACACTGATTTTGAAATTTTTCTAGGTGAAAGATTAAATTCATGACAACGATTTTCAAAATCTCTACGTTTAGACTTAACTTGACATTTAAAAATAAAATGACATGCAGTTTCAACTTTTGTGCAACCATCATCATACATTGTTATACCATCTCTAACAATCAAATTATATATGTGTGCATCACACCTAATATGAAACCCATCAATATAAATAGAGCAAAGAGACGGTTTTAGTATTTCAACAACAGTTCTATTATTAGAAGCATTATATAATGTGACACTACTTATTTTATCACAAATTCTATAGTTTTGCAAAACATCTATAATTGTTTGAGGTATATAACTACCGGTTTTATGCATTTCACAACATTTATAACCTAAAATTCTTTTTTGCAAAGTCCAATTTTCATCAATCCAATGCGCAGTAATAGTGAAATAATCATTACCATTTACACTACGGCCCATATCAGAAGTAATAGCTATTTTACAATGGTTATAATAAAATAAACAACGAAGATATTGAAAATGTTGAGCTTGATAATCAAAAATAGCCTTTTTAATTGTATTTCTAGTAAAACCTTTAAAATATGGATTATACACAATTTGAATATAATGAATAAAACCGGGATTTTCAGCAAAACTAAATGACAAACCCATAACAACAATCATTTTAGCTAATTCTTCAA
>JAJOOH010000864.1:0-48478 GCA_029582605.1 Solanum gracilifrons
TAAAGGAATAAGAGAGAAAGTACAAATAGCTACCAAGTTTGGTATACGTTTTGAAGATGGAAATAGGGGCATTTGTGGTGAACCTGCATATGTAAGGGCTTGTTGTGAGGCCAGCTTGAAGAGACTGGATATCGACTGCATTGATCTGTATTATGTTCATCGCATCGATACTCAGTTGCCAATTGAAGTCACGGTTTGACATCTTTGCTCCAAATTTCTATTTTTGTAGTGTACTTCATCACTCTTAAGTTTTAAGAAGTAGTTGCGTTATATGATTTGCGTGTTTAATCAGGTAAATCCTATTTCATTGATCATAGCCTCCTATAGAGTCAATTTTTTCCCAAGTTAGTTATCCAAAAGTACTACTTGTACTTGGTTTGATTGGTATATCGGTCCATGTTTTATGCGACACACCTTGTTAAGTCTATGCTACTCTTCCATTTTTGCTTCTCTTTGTTTTACGATTTTATTGATGTCTCATTCTACGAACTTCTTCAATTTATGATAAACACTTCCATAACAAGTTATTTCTGAAATACTTATAATTGGTAATGAATTTTCGAGACAACAGGTTGTCCCAACATTTGTGAATTCCATCATACCTAGTTAATAAGTGACGTTGCTTCATTAAATAGTTTCTCGCAATTAGGTTTTTGTCTTGCCATTCAGATCCTGTGATTTATGCAATTGTCTGAAGGTCTATGTGACTCACAACTGCGGAATCTGCAGTATCATTACTATATTTACAAAATTGTGCTATATATGTTCTAATACTGCTTGCATAATACTGTTGTAAGATGGGAGAACTGAAGAAACTCGTTGAAGAGGGTAAAATAAAATATATAGGTCTATCAGAGGCTTGTGCATCAACAATCAGAAGGGCCCATGCTGTTCATCCAATAACAGCTGTTCAGATGGAATGGTCTTTGTGGACTAGAGATCTGGAGGAAGAAGTAGTTCCTACTTGCAGGTGACACATATCTTAGGTCAACCCCCTTGCGTTGAATTACTAGCAAATGAGTGTTTGTTCTGATACTTGTCATTTTCAGAGAACTTGGCATAGGGATTGTACCTTATAGTCCTCTCGGACGAGGATTCTTCTCAGCAGGGGCAAAGTTGATTGAAAGCTTGCCTGATGGTGACTTTCGCAAGGTTAGACCACATAAATCAAAACTTTGACTGTTTTGTGTTTTCTGTTTTATAGACATGTAAGCTGCAAATTTGCAGCGAGCATCAACTTGATGTTTTTAGTTGCATTTGAATTTAGTATCTTGTTATCTCTTTGTGCATTGATGTTTTACAGAGATTCTCAAAATGCCCTGTAAGGTAAAGCCTTTGCCAAATCATGCTCATAAAATGCCTTTTCCTCAGACCCCCTTTTAACTATGGTGATTGATGATCATGACCTGTACTGGATACATAAAATGCAGAATAATAGCAAGGACATTTCTATTGACAGCTTCTCTAGGAATAGCTTAATGAAATATATTAGTCCTTATAGTAAGCCTTCTTGTAATTTGGAAATTCTACTGGTTTATGGACATGCTGATGTCTTTGAATCCAACTGCCCGACACTAACTAAGCATAAAGTGATATGGTTTTACCAAGCATGCAGTAATTTGACCAACTGCTAAGATGGATATGTGATCATATAAATATTAAATAAAATTAAACATGATCCATATTCGCTAGAAGTGCAAGTAGCATTGAGAATGAAATAAGAGAAGTGCGCTTGAGATGGTTTGACATGTCTTGTGTCGACCTACAGATGCACCAGTTTGTAGGTGTGAAACTATGGCGAGTGGAGGTGTTGAAAAGGAGACGAGGTAGAATCTTGAAATACTTACAAATTTCTAAGGATAAATGCATACTTAGCAAAAAATATGGCACAATAGAAGATAAAGAACCATATATAGGTGATATCTAAGCCGTGGAGAGTAGGATTTAGTCTTTTTTTTAAGAACTTCTAATATTGTTTTATATATTTAACTTATATTTTGCTTTTATTTTATCTGATATGATGATGACGTGAGTTAAACTTAAGTGGAGAAGTCAAAACTTCATGTAGTCGATCCCAACTTATTTGTGATTGAGGCATAGTTATAATTGCAGTTGTTATTCCAGGTTCAGGAAAAATTATCCTAAACTTCCAACTCACCCTTTCATCGATGCATCTGGTGACTGATTTAACGCACAATCTATCAAGATAAACATTTTGGCACAACCTTTTTGGTCCGTGAAATATATAGCTAGTGTAATGGTTGCATGAATGTATCTTTGTATTTCAACTGCAACATTAATTTATTGTTTTGCTGGTTTGCTTTGTAGAATTTCCCTAGGTTCAAGCCAGAGAATTTTGAGCATAACAAGCAAGTATTTGAGAAAATCAATCTAATGGCTGCAAGGAAAGGATGCACTCCTTCACAATTAGCATTGGCATGGATTCTTCACCAAGGGGATGATGTATGCCCTATACCAGGCACTACGAAGATTGAAAACTTCAACGAAAATGTAGGAGCCTTATCTGTAAAATTGACAGTGGAAGACATGAAAGAACTCGAATCGTATACCTCTGGTGATGTTGTCAAAGGTGAGAGACATGTATACATGTCGTCAACTTGGATATATTCACAGACACCGCCATTGTCCTCCCTAGAAAGCTGAATAGGGGTTTGACAAGGGATATCTATTTGGCTTCTTATGATGCTCAAACTCTCCGAATATATTGTTGCACCTATGTCGGATCTTCCAAAAATGCACTATGAAAAAACATGGTAATATTTTTGAAGAGTCCGAACAACATAGATGACTTTTGTAATGTACTTGTACTTATTTATGAAGCGAGATGTATGTTATGGATTGCTCCTAAATTATTTAGTACTGACTTTTGTATTGTACTCATACTTATTTATGAAGCGAGACGTATGTTATGGATTGCTCCTAAATTATTTACTAAGCTATCAAAACAGCTTTCATTCAAGAATACTCATACTTCAATTCACCTTGTAAAGGTGTAAGATGAAGGGAAACAGCTACTATATTACAAAAAAACAAAACAGAAAAAAATTTCCACAAAATTTATAATAACGCTGCAACAGCAGCTATTTAAAAATAAATAAACGAAAATTGCTGCCAAGGCAGCGATTTCCAAAAAAATAAAATAAATTTGTTTTTATAAAAACGCTGCCACAGCAGTGATTTTAATTTATTTTTTTTTAAATCGCAAAAACGCTGCACGGGCAGAGATTTTCTGAAAAAAAAAAAAAGTTGGACAAAATCACTGATAGGACAGCGATTTTGATCTGTTAATGGCGTCAAACAAAATCGCTACGTCAGTAGCAATTTTGCCCTTTTGGTTAGAAAAAAATTTGATGTGCCCTTTTGGAATCGTTGATTCTCAGTTCAACATTTAATTAAGCAGACATACAGCCTGTCATTATTTGCATTCATTCTTAATTAAGGTGTAAAAGTCAAATTTGAAAAAAAGATACACAAAATGTATAATGATATAATCTTCAGTATGTTATGTTAATTAGACACTGATGTTATATTAGTTGTAACTGGAAAATAACATTAAGAAAAAAATGGTTAAAAAGTAGTTTATAAGAAAACTATCTTATCAATGTTTGATATTTTGAAATTCTAAAATCATTAAAATAAAGTATAGAATAATGAGTATTACAAGTAGAATGATTTTGAATTTATTTTGCCATTTCAAAACGAAAAAAATGTCATATAAACTAATAACGAGAGTATAGTATATACTCCCTCCGTTTCAAAAAGAATGAACTCTTTTCCTTTTTAGTTTGTTTCAAAAAGAATGCCCCTTTACTTTTTTGGTAACATTTTACTTTCAACTTTTCACGTGGCATGCTTAAGACCACAAGATTAAAGGACAATTTTGTACATTTGACATAACTTTAATTTAGAGCCACAAGATTCAAAAATCTTATTTATTTTTTTAAACTCCGTGTCAAGTCAAACTAGGACACTCTTTGTGAAACGGAGGGAGTATTAATTTATAGACTATGATAGAGATGGATTATAAAATAAAGGGAAAATGGTCAAATATGCCCCTAAACTATTCGAAAAGGTCTAGATATACCCTCTGTTTAAAGTTTGGCTCACTCATGTCCTCGCCGTCCAACTTTTGGTCTAGATATGCCCTTATGACGTTAGTTGGCCTGCTGGAAATTTCCAACTCATTTTACATTTCTTTAAATGACAAATGGAATTGCCACGTGACATTTATATTAAAAGGGAAAGGGATCGCTTATGCCCCTAAACTATCTGACCCACTTTTAAAACACCTATCCGACCCATAAATCATCCCTCTTTTAAATAACCTATCTTACCCGTTTTCAACAATTTTGTTTAATTTTTAATTTTTTTCGATAAATCCCAAAAATGAGTAATTGATTAATAAAAAATAGGAAAAATATGAAAAAAATATAAAATTAACGCAAAAAATTTACAAATAAATATAGTAAACTTAAATTCAATAATTTCTTTTAATTTTTTTTTTTTCGGTAAATCCCAAAAATGAGTAATTGATTAATAAAAAATATAAAATTAATGCCAAAAATTCACAAATAAATATAGTAACCTTAAATTCAACAATTTCAACATTTTTTTTAAATTTTTATTTTTTCGGCAAATCTCGAAAATGAGTAATTTATTAATAAAAAAAGGAAAAATATGAAAAAATATATAAAATTTACTACTTAAGAAATTACACTGAACATATTATTATTGTTGTTGTAATTAAAAGTGTAATATATTACGATCACGTTTACCTTTATATCGTAGAAAACAATTACGTTAAGAATCTTTTTATCGGTGTAGCTCCGACAAGATATTTTATGTATCGAAAACGACATTTTTTAGTTGTTTACGATGATTCCTGTCATTTTTTTGGCTTACATTTTGTATTTTTTTCATATTTTTCCTTTTTTTATTAATAAATTACTCATTTTTGGGATTTGCCAAAAAAAATAAAAATTAAACAAAATTGTTGAAATTGTTGAATTTAAGGTTACTATATTTATTTGTGAATTTTTGGCATTAATTTTATATTTTTTTCATACTTTTCATATTTTTTTATTAATCAATTACTCATTTTCGGGATTACCGAAAAAAATAAAAATTTAAAAAAATTATTGAAATTCTCAAATTCAAGGTTACTACATTTATTTGTAAATTTTTGGTGTTAATTTTATATTTTTTTCATATTTTTTCTATTTTTTATTAATCAATTACTCATTTTCGGGATTTACCCAAAAAAAATTAAAATTAAACAAAATTGTTGAAAACGGGTAAGATAGGTTATTTAAAAGAGGGGTGATATATGGGTCGGATAGGTGTTTTAAAAGTGGGTCGGATAGTTTAGGGGCATAAGCGACTCCTTTCCCTATTAATATAAATGTCATGTGGCAATTCCATTTGTCATTTAAAGAAATGTAAAATGAGTTGGAAATTTCTAGCAGGCCAACTAACGCCATAAGAGCATATATAGACCAAAAGTTGGACGGCGAGAGCATGAGTAAGCCAAACTTTAAATAGGGGTATATCTAGACCTTTTCGAATAATTTAGAGGCATATTTAACCCTTTTTCCTAAAATAAAATATATATTATTTATATTGATTATTGACATAATTCAATTTTCCCTATCATAAAGGTCATAAGCTAACAAAATGAAAAAAGAAGGTAAAGAATAACTTTCAATTTGAATTAAGAATAAAAACATGATTCATTAATCAAGATTAATGAAAATTGAAGAGAAATTAATTTGAATCACTACATAACCTTTAGCGGTAATTAATTAACGGCAATAACTCAATTGCCATTAAATAGGTATTTTTAGCGACAATTAGCACTCTTTGTATATGTCCCTAAAGTCTTTAGCGACATTGAATCTAATGACACTTAACTAATGCCGGTAAAAACTTTAACACTTTTTATTAATATATTTATTTATTACCCCTAAAAGTTATTTTTATCGCAGTGAACCGTGATTATAAATTTTGTGAACCACAAGTAGCATGGAATAAAACAAGAGAAGTGAGGTAAGAAGTTTCTATGGAAATCATTGTCATATCCCAATCTTGAGTTGGCAATTTTTAAGATTATAACCCAAAAAAGAAACAACAATTTAGAAGAAAACACAAATGACGTAACAGAACAGCGTTCGGACCAACATTCATGACCGCATAATTTAAAGTACTCCATCCCTTCCTCGCCTATATAAATATCGATATGATTCGATATCTTCCGTATAAAACGATAATCATCATTTGTTTGACTTACACTTTTATATACTTATATAATAAGAAAATTATGACTTTGATTTTTTAAGAAATATCTCAATATCACAGTAACACATTAACATATAGAAATATTCTAAACAAAATATAAGATGTTTTCTTCGTAGATCAATTTCAATTAAGCTAAGAATATTAATCAACGTTCCAACGTCTAAATAATTAATTTTATATACTAATCATATATAATTATTTTTTATATTTGTTAGCGTTGTACTCCCTTCGTCCATTTTTATTTGTCATGGTTTCCCTTTTAGAGTCCAACGATAAGAAATTTGACTAACATTTTATAATGTATTTTTTCATCATATTGATATGCAAAAAATTACAATTTCTAGTACTTTTCGTATAGTTTTTGAATATCTAAATTTTGTGTTTAAATTATCGAATTTATGTAATCTAATTTAACTTTGAAAATTAGTCGCATTGACTTTCAAAAAATGTAACATGACAATCAAAAGTGGACGGAGAGAGTATTAGTTTAACAACAAGGAAATTTAGAAAAAAACGTTAACGATTTGATTATTGCTTAGCTTATTTTTTGTTTGTTTAGAAGGGGTAAAAGTGAGGCAATAAATAAATTTAGGGAAAAGGGTCAAAAATACCCCTCAACTTTAGTTTATTAGTTGACTATACCCCTGCCGTTAAAACAAAGTTAGTTTTACCCTTGTCGTTACTAATTTCACCATATGTACCCCTCATTTGATGAAAAGCCCCAAATTGACTAAAATTAATCCGAATTTTTAAAAAAAAACCCATTCCCCATTTTAAACCCAATGCCCCGACCCAACAGTCTTCTCCTTAGTTTCCTTCCCAGTCAACATGAACACCCAAACCTAGAGCTCATGCTTTTTAAGAGAAAACTCTAATGGATGGTAAGCATCAACATACGTGTTCAAGTTGGACCAAGCTGGTTTGATTCGAGTTGATTGGGATGGAGAAATGGATTCTCCTACCCATGATCCACATTCTAGCAAAAATCAATTGATTCCATCTTGCCAATTGAGAGATATACAAAGACGATTCTATTGAGAATCGCCATGATTGCGCTTTCAATTTTGGGTCACCTCCAATGAAATTCGTAAAGATTCAACTAGTGGGGTTTACTCCCCTCAACTGGAGGTACATCTCATAGAAATTACAAGTAAGATGGATGGTGGGAACACCGGCAAGGAGGATGGCGACGAAGTCGCCTTGAGCTTCGATGACTTTTAACACTCAACATTTACACAAAAAAGAATAACTGGACAGTGTTAGTAACCCCACCACTCAGAAAACTAATGAGAAAATCCAAATTGATGTGAATGTCACCATAGAGGCTTAAGGAAGCATGTTGGACAAGAATCAGAAGGCTCAAGCTATATTTTTGCACAAGTCCCATGATCAGTTGAATCAAGGAAATAAGTAAATTGATGTATTTGATCGTGGGGAGCCATCGAACTCTTCCAATTTCTCTTTTGGAATGCAGGTCAATACAAAACATGTAAGATCAAATGCAGCTCAACAATATGGTCATATGGAAGTAATGAGGAATGAAGAAATCAATCAGGTGATGGAGGCAAAGGAGACCAATGATTCAGGCAAGAATTTACAGGTGATGCAAAGCTCCAATGGTATCAACCATGGAAGGAAAACAACACAAGAGCTACAACATCAAAGGAAATTACAATGGCTAAAGGGGAATGGTTTTTTTAAAAAAAATTCGGGTTAATTTGAGTCAATTCGGGGCTTTCTGTCAAATAAGGGATATATATGGTAAAATTAGTAACGGTAAGGGTAAAACTAACTTCGTTTTAATGGCAGGGTATAGTCAACTAATAAACTAAATCTGAGGAATATTTTTGACCCTTTTCCCATAAATTAATGTTAAGGACTTAGATAGGATTATTAAAATAAAATGAAACGGGTCTAGTTGTTTTAATAATTTAGCGCAGCCGTATATATAAATTAGTGAAATGACAAGACTTGCACAAAGGGTAAAGTTGTCATTTGAATTCACCGCAAAGCTAAACTCCGTCTCGACTCCGTTTTTGCGTTTACCGTCTCCGTGAAGCTCCTTTTTCCGAAAATGTGTGTATATTTCTGTCTGTATGCAGAGATTCATGGCGAAATCATATCTCATCTATCTATCTATATACAACTGTATCTATTTATATAATGTCTAATATAATTCAATTTCATCAAGAACCTATTTTTGATTTATATGCAATTTAGAAAATCCAATTAACAGCTTTGATTTGGTGAACACTGAGAATCGAAGCGTTGATCTACAGATCACCATTAATTGACAGCTGAATGGCTGCGACCACCATGGCCACAGCGGCGGGTGTGGTGGTCTTGTTGTACTATGTGTTGAGTCGTCGATTGACGGCCAAGGATGGGGAGGAGGAAGAAACTGGTGATTATTCCAAAGCAGCAAGTAGATCTGTGAAACGGAGACTATCACGAAGGCCAGCTCAAGCTCCGGCGACTTGGTTGGAAACCATTTCGACTTTGTGTGAAACTCTTCGGTTTACCTATTCGGAAACACTAGGGAAATGGCCTATTGGTGACTTGGCTTTTGGGATCAATTACCTTATTCGAAGTCAGGTAACGTATCTTTTATGCGTCTAAGTTTTTTTTTCCTTTTTGGTACTTTTTTGGATTGAATTATGTTGAATTGTTTACCAATGTTGGTATGAAAATGTATTTTAGTTGATTGATATAATTGTTGAGCTCCCCAAAGTCAGAGTCTTTATTTGTGCAATCGTATACTTTTTTTAAATTTACCGGTATTCCTGTGAGAATGCCCTGATAGTTCTGGAGTGGGTATAGATGATTCAGAGAGTCCATTTCAACTAGTTTGGCAGTAAGACATAGTTGATTGATTGATATTAAGGGTTGAGTTTGTAAAGTTGGAATCTTTTGTATCATGAAATGTTCTTACAGCTTGGTGAATGGAAGTCGAAGTGATGTGTCCCAATGTCAATGGACTAATTTCTGATATAGTCATGTATTATCTGAATAATTGCGTGTGGCAATTGGGTGTTCAAATTTGCTAGAGGAATTGCTTGATTAAGTAAAATTTAGTGAAAAATATAGTATTCTTTGCTGGCAGTACATTCTTCTATTGATCCTGCTACTTGGAAAGTAGACTGGTTGCTGTATGTTTTGTACATAACTGTGTGAGCTTGTAGATTATAGTTAGTCCATCGTAGGCCGATCTAATGGAGCTCAGCAAATCTGTCGCAAATTTCACATTATACTCTGACATTCTTAATTTATACGGGTGAATATGTCATTTGGAAAGGTGTCTGATAGACAAGATAATCCTAACTGCTGCATTTTAGTAGATGTTCTGTCTATAGTTACTATTCTTTCGTTATGTGGTTTTGCCTTCTTCTTATATTTGTGCATCATCCTGTTTATTGAAGAAATTCTAGATGCTGCACCTCTTAGTGCCTTGAAATTCAGGCCCAAGACTCTCGGTGCTATTCACTTGTCAAGTGAGGAATTGTGGTTTATAAATGCATTATCTCAATACAAGTTCATGGATACAATGGCTCCGGGATGTTCTGTATCTGAGTTTTGTAATGCTTGAGTTATACCTGGATTTCATTTGTATTTATGATCTTGAAGGGAAATGCACCAGTTGCAAGTGTATATGCTGGGGAAAGCTGTGTGCAACTAAAGGGTGATGAGATTATAGCTCAGTTGTATCATTACTTAAGGTTGGTAACCCTTTGTATGCTTTTCTCAAAGAAGCCATTTCCTGTATTCTTGGAGTCTGCTGGCTACTCTCAAGAAGATGTCCTCCTTCAGAAGCCTAAAGCAGGAGTATGTTAATTGTACCACTACCCTGTTATTTGGATTTATTTCACAAATGCATAATGGTGTTTTGATTGCGTGAACTAAGATGTTCAAATTTTTTGTTTGCAGCTTCTTAAGCCCGCCTTTACAATTATTAAAGACAGAAATTTAAATTGTTTCCTTCTTCTAATTCGGGGCACTCATAGCATCAAAGATACTCTGACTGCAGTAACAGGCGCTGTTGTACCTTTTCACCATTCAGTTTTAGATGATGGTGGGATTAGCAATCTTGTTTTGGGATACGCACATTGTGGGATGGTTGCTGCTGCTCGTTGGATTGCCAAGCTTAGTATGCCTTTCTTGGTAAAGGTTCTGGAGGAAAATCCTGAGTATGAGATAAAGGTAAAATATAGAAGTCACATTGTTGCTTCTTTTCTTTTCCTTTCTTCTTCTCTGTTGCATTGGAGATTGGAAGGTGTTTTGATGCATTTTCCCGTTCACTAACTTGTCTAGACTGAAAGCTATCACAGACGTGTGAAAATTGGAAGATTCAACAAGAAATGATTGTTGATCAACTTTCTTATTACTATCAATGTGATGATTGTCATTGATGCGCCATGGGATTTGCTTTGATTTGATTATTTCTGATGCCGTGTTGCATTATTGATCTGTACTGTGGCTTGGATCTCCTTCCTGTTGTTCATTGGGTTGATCTTAAATTTTGCGGTGCCAGTTTCTGTTGTCCTCTAAAGAGCAAGTCAGAAAGTCACCTTGTACATGTCTTCTATTCTTTGATGTACATTAATCTCATAGTCGTGTGTTTCTTTAGTTCTTGTTGCATTTCATATCTTTGGAGCTAAGATGCTGATGGCTTGTAAAAGTAAGCATTACCTTTACTTATAAAAAAAGAAGAAGTACTCATTACCTTTGGTGGTGCCGTGTAAATTTTTAGAAACATTCCTGTAAATATCATGTAATGGCAAGTCTTGAGTGGATATGTAATGTTAACATACTTTCAAAAGTACATTTAATTAGTTTGCTGCAGATGTAGACATTTTTCCAGTTTTTTGTTTGTGCTTAATATCAAAGCCGTAATTCTAGTTTTGAACTTCAGGTTGTTGGGCATTCACTTGGTGGCGGTACTGCTGCACTTCTGACCTATATCCTTCGAGAGCAAAAAGAACTTTCCTCGAGCACCTGTGTCACTTTTGCACCAGGTGTGTTTCTTTCTGCTGCAGTTTCAGATCTCTGTTTAAAAGTTTGAAGGTTTCTTTTCCCTCTTATTATGGTTTCTAAGTTTGTATATCAATAACTGGTAAATAAGAATTGTCGGTGACACGGAGAAAAGTAGGACATTATCTTCCATGCCTTGTTTTCCAAATTGTAGAAGCCGTCATATTTTTCCCAACTTGATTTAGGCCCCTGTAATGTTACATTAGAGTAGAGCTTCTGAAAGTTTTTTGCTTCATTGACTCTTTCCAATTGAGTCCTAATATTTGTCATAAAGATATTTTTTCATCTATTTCTACATCTCTTGACAAAATTGAGTTTATGATGTATCAGTAAGACCTATATTTCAATCTATGATCCTACCTTCAGCAAATATGTTATCTTGATTGTGAAGCTAGAATCAAAGATTCATGCTCAATTAGTTGAATGATGAATTGAGAAAGTTGAACATTACCAAAGTTTCTGTCTTGTGTTGTTTGTAATTTCATGTCACTAGCCTTTAAGTGTAATTTGTAAAATACAAATAACAGTTGTAGTTGGATCTCAAGAAACGTAGTACTAATTTAGATTGTGAAAAGAACAGACTATTAAAACTGGTCGACTTCTTTGTCAAAAAAAAAAAACTGGTCGACTCTGAAAAGACATCTCAATTAGCTCAGTATAGTTTTCCTCTGGAGATTGAAACTCAAAGGTTGGCCAGTGATCAATTCAGTTTTTTCCATGGTTCAAACATCCAAAGTTCCTATTCCATAGCTCTGAGGTCTTACTTTGAAGTGACCATGGCTAAACTACATATTACTGCAAACTGGAAGTGAGAAACTAGGACTGTCTACATTGTTAAATTGTGTTTCCTGAAATGCAAATGAGGTTGAAAACTGAGATGAGAGCATCTATAAATGTAATAGCTAAACTGTTGCTAGAACTGACTGTGTCTGGGGATATCTGGAACTTCATTGGATATCTTAATTTCTTTTCCACGTAACACTTTGAGGAAAATCTGATGATAATGAAAGAAAAAAGAGAATTTCTGAAGAAAGTAATGGAAAATATTTCTGGACTTCTAATACAAAAAAGATGATTGTTGCGTGAACATTGCAAAGTAACTTCTGTAAATTGTGTTGTCCTAAGAAAATGCTGGGAAGCATCTAGATTATTGAAGGCTTTGCTGAGCAGTTATGTCATTCTAAAGTCAGTGTCAAAGGTGAAGTGCAGAAAAAAACCCGTTGAAGTCTATTGGGGCTTTGGGCAGATATTGCAAATAAATGACAGCCATTAAGGAGAAGGTGCAAATCAAGTGGAAGATGAAATATATATATGTAGTTCGAGAATAATAACTATAAATCCAAGCAATTATATAGACACAGGAATTGAAGAAAAGGACAATTAGGTGAAATATTCTGTTGTTAAGTGCCGCTCTCTTCAAGGCAGAGCCCATGGGTCATTAGACGCACACCTTTACCGCCTTAGTGCTAAGCACACACCACACAGCGTGATAAGCGCAGCTTTAGCGAGCCTTCGTCAATAAAGTTACTAAGGAGGTTGATGAAAATTAACTCACTGAAGTGTTTTAAACCTTTCTCGAGGACATCTCTTGTCACTAATACAACTCCTTGCGCCTTAGGCTGTGTATTCATGTCGTACACTAGTTGGACGGTGGACATGTGCTCAAACACAAAAAAATTGTCATTCAAAAAATAAAGTTGGAGACTTACTACCTAATTTCTATCTTCTTTTGTTGATATGCTTTTCTTCAAGGCAGAAAACAAGTGAAATTCTTGAAAAAGTCTAAATCTCTATCCCTTGACCAGGAAGAAAGTGAAATCTTCAATCTCCTTTACTTGACTGTGGTCCTGTATATAAGTAAGGAAGTGGAGGGACTTCTCTACCAGGTTTAGACTTTGTACTTCTTTTTATGCTCTGTTAGTAGTTTAGTACTCTAAATTATTTGCACTAGTTATTCAATAATTATTCGTGTGGTGATCTGTTGATTCTGTCATTTTTTATTTTTTGGTATTTATAAAATTTAGAAAATGACCTGTGTTCTAGAAGTGCTACTCTAATGTTTTTGGATATGTTGAGGCTGTATAATAGCATAGTTTCTTTTCCTCTTTGTGCTGTGCCTACAATTTTAATATTGGATACATTTCTAGTGTCTCCTTGATAATTAGCATCTCTTATATCTTTGCCTATGAATTCCAATGCCTTGATGTGTTTTTCCTTCCTTTATCCTTACTGTGTTAGTGTTGTGCAGCTGCCTGTATGACGTGGGAGTTGGCAGAGTCAGGAAAGCACTTCATCACTACAATAATAAATGGTTCTGATCTGGTGCCTACATTTTCAACCGCTTCTATAGATGTTCTTCGTTCTGAGGTATGACATTACTCGCATTTATATACTTCAAAGTTCTCATCTTGGACCTGCTGTGATTTCTAACTTCAAATAATCATTTTCAGGTAACTGCGTCATCCTGGGTAAATGATCTGCGTGACCAAGTTGAGCGCAATAGAGTTTTGAAGGTTATTTATCGATCTGCCACTGCTCTTGGTTCTCGTCTACCATCTATAGCTGTAGCAAAAGCAAGGGTTGCTGGTGCAGGTGCACTTCTGCGTCCTGTCTCAAGCAGTACTCAGCTAGATGGTTGGAACCTTCCACTGGTTTTGCTCCTTCTGATTTTTAGTACTAAATTTCCCTTATTGAATGCCGCATAACATTAAGTTTGTGAATAAATGGATCATGTAATTCTAACTTCGTAGTTGTGGACAAGTTGTGTTATTCATATATGGAGTTTAGGTAAAATATTAATAGGATATTGCCAATGAAACTTTCAGGTTAATTATGTTTGCCACATCCTCAACTCGGTCTCCTTAATTTTCACGGCAGGAAGGCTCAGCTTCAAAAAAATAAATTCATGGCAGGAGGGCTGATATTTGCCTTAATGTGCAGGTGGTGATGAAGCGTGCTCAAGATGTTGCCCAAGCAGTTGTCAAGACACGCTCCTCTTTGTCATCATGGAGTTGTATGGGTGTGCGACGCCGTGTCGTCTCGCCTTCAGCAAACTCCAAACCAGATGATTTCCCTGAGGCTCCCCTTATAGCTCCGAGAACATGTGAAGCATTTGTGAGTGAAGTAGTAAGCAGTGTTCCTGACGGGAACAAAGTTGAATATTGTTCTTCAAGCAGTGGATCTGGACATGATGAGACCGATGAAGAAGAAGATGCTACTGGAGTGGATAAAGCAATGGGTACTACCACCATAGAAGAGGACATCACAGAAGGTGAATTGTGGTATGAATTGGAGAAGGAGCTACAGAGGCAGGAGCGTGAAGCTGATGTCCATGACCAAGAAGCAGCTGCTGCAGCAGAAGAAATTGCTGAAGAGGAGAAATTGCTGGCTGATGCAGCTGAAAGCCAAACGGCAATATCTCCATCGGATGTATCAGATAACCATCATTTCTACCCTCCTGGAAGAATAATGCATATGGTTTCTATACCATCAACAGAGGCAAGTGATCTCGATCATGATGGTCGAACGGAAGACCATGTCGGGATATACGAGACCCCTAGAGAATTGTATAGTAAGCTTCGTTTGTCAAAAACCATGATAAATGATCATTATATGCCAATGTATAAGAAGATGATGGAATTATTGATTAGGGAGCTAGAAAACGAATTAGACTCTGATTGTGAATCATGAATTGGACCCAAAAATAACACAGTACATAAATATATTGAAGATGCCAAACAAAGGCAACAAATTTGAAATTTCCCTTCAGTGTGAGTTCTTTTTGTTCTTCTCTGCTGTCTCTGTTAATTCTGTTCAATTTCAACCTCCGTAAACTTGGGAAATAATATTCTTCGAGACTTGAAAGTTGAAACCCCTCAATCTTGAAACGGCCAAGATGAGCTCGTATTTACAAAAAGGTAAAAAAATGACCTTCAAATAATAAATAAGGGATAATGCTCGATCAATATCTCGCAATACATCTTAATTTAATTAGCATCCTATTACCTCCTAAATTATTTTAATTAAAATAGAATAAATATGCCCTAAAAGTTGACGTGGCATAAAAAGGGTGCACACTTCTTGAAGGCATGTGATGAGTGAAAAAACTGGACATATGTCCTTTTTTAATTGGTAACTTTATAATTAGTTAATACACATAATTATTGTTATTAAAACTTATATATATATTGAATTATTTTCATTTCTGTCTATGTAAAATATTAATTTCTTCCTCACTTTAAACGTTTTAATTATTTTTCTTTCATTAATTTCTTATCTTTTCACTTTTACTTATTTTAAAAAAATTATGTGCTTTTTTCATAAAAAAATAATTAAAAAATGTTATGTAATTTTAACGTTTTAAATTTTTGATGTTTTATTTGATTTCTTTGAAATTAACTTATTTTAAATACAAGACATTTGGAATTAAGTATATAAAATCAATAGAAAAAACAATGAATGTAAGTAAGAAAAAAATAATATTTACACACGTGGCAGACATGTGTGTACAAACATAACCAACTTACCGGGTTGAAAGTGCCACATTAGTAAAAAAAAAAGGTGCACGAACAAAAATAGAAAAAATGAGTTTGGAAGAAGGGGAAGGTAATAGAACCTTAGTTAAATTAAGGTGTATCGCTGAAATTTCAGTCATATTTCAGAGGATATTTATGCATTATCCCAATAATAAATTCGAGTCTCAAGAGGTACCTCGACTCCAAACATTACTTTACTTTACTCTTATTTATAAGCCAACAAAGGCAGAACTAAAACAACAATAACAAATTGTACCAAAAGCAAACTAAATGGTACTTTCTCCCCTCCACGGAAACATGTGGCAACACCATCGTTCTTCAGGGAAACACCTGTCAACACAATTGTTAAGCACGTATGCTGTAAAAGTGTACCAAAAATAGCTCCATTCCCCTTTGCTTCACAATTGCACTAAAATATAGCTAAAATTCGATCCCACGGAATTTTCGTCCGAATCACCGGAGATGAAGTTGGAGCGGCAAGTTCTCTGCTATTAGAATTGGTCTCTCCCTAAAGAAAATCAGTGAAATATTGCAAAGGACTAGAAAGGATCTTCGAGTCATCATCCTAAACCATCTAATTTGATTTCGTTTAATCAAATCTAAGGTGGAGGTTAAATTCTGAATTTATGTGATAATAGTAACTTCGATTCTTTTCTTCTTAGAGATTGTTTATTTAAACATCTTTATCTATATGGATTTGAGTCTTTCTTTTTCTTTTCTTTTTAATAATATATGGATTTGAGCCTTTCTTTTTCTTTTCTTTTCAATAATATAAAGTCTGCCTACAAACCTACCTAGGTTAAATGTTGATGTAGTTAAGGTGTTTGATAATTTGTCTAAAGTAACGAAACAAGTTTATCTTTCTTTTTCTTTTTTACACAGGAGTTCTATACCTTGATTATCATTCACCAGTTCAAGAGGTGTATTATTTATTACTACCGAACAATAATAGTAAGTAATCTTAATATAATATAAAGGAGAAACATAGACAAAATGATGTGACACCTCTCTACAATCTCCATATGTATTTATCTTTTTTCTCATTTTTTTGGCCTTTCTTTTTATTTAAATTAATTATTTTATTGTAAAAGTCAATTATTTAATTTATTACAATAAATACTATATTAATGGAAAAACATTTACAACAAAGATTCTTCACATGCCAACTTACAAGGAGTAATTGTTCATAATTCATACCTCTCTAATTTCTATTATTAATAAGAAAAAAATTAATTTTTTGTCCTTCTTCTAATTACAATTACGAAAAAAAATATTTTTTTAATATTTTATTTTTATTATTTAATTTATATAAAAGGTTGTATTACTTAATTAATTACAAAAATCTATATATATAATAAAGGTCTCTATAAACAAGGTGATGTGGCACCTCTCAATGGCCTAGAAAGCTATTTATCTTTTTTCTTCCTTTTTGAGTTTTTCCATTCATTCTTTTCATTAATCAATTCATTAAAAAATTTAAAAAATCAATCATATTCATTACATATAATTATATCACATGAAAGTTACAAAAAAAACCTCTACCTATTTGAATTCTCTAATTAAATAATACGTCTCCTCAACTTCCTTCTACTTAATTCTCATCTATAAATAACAATCATCTATGGTGTTGTTGCATGTCCATTTCTATTTTCTCCAACTTCATATTGTTAATATATTTTTTTTGTTTTTCGGCTTTTATGAAGATTATAGATATATTTTTTAGAATTTCTTCTTGTGTTACAATTGCCAAGCAAAAGTTTATCAAGATGAAGAAGAAAGTTTGAAGGCGGTGTAAGATTCGTCAAAAGAGATCCAAAAATTAATTCGCTACAAGTCATCAAAATGAAGAAAGTTTAATGACGGTGGGAGATTCATCAAGAGCTGGAAAGAGTAAAATTTGAAAAAGTAGAAGTTTCAAGAATTTACAAATATATAGATGCACTTATTGTTGCTTATATAATTTTTCAATTAATTATTTATCCATCAAGATATGTACCCTTCAAGAACAAGATTATATTACAAAGCACACTTTTTGTATCAAGGGCAACATGATCTTCCACAGATTATTTTGTTGCTTAAAGAAAACTTTTGATATTTTCATTATATAAACTTTTGTCTTTTGCATATATAATTCATATTTTATATCGATATATATTATATATATAACATGTTAATATGACATAATTTCTCAATCAAGATTCTATCATCTTTTGTTTAGCTTTATCCGCTTCTTTTCATTCTAATTTAGATGATATAATACATTTTTTTCTTTTGTGGATTTTGAATTGACCAAAAAGGAGATGAGTTCCCCTCCATTAAGTTTTTGTTTCTTATTTGTTAACACTTGTGTAAAATTAGTCGATATATATTATTGTTGGATTCAAATTTCACAAAACATTTAATTCTTATAATTTAATGAAAATTTTCAAAATGAACCAAGTTTGTTCTGTCAATATCTAATTACAATGAACATATTTTCTTAAGTTTTAGAGAAAATTGATATTTGTTTAAGTTGATTATGAAACTCAAAAAATGAGTTTACTCTCTTCATTAATTAATTTGTTTGATAACTAAAAAAAATATAATATTTATTACAGCTAATTACATCTCATAAATTACAAAAACCTCAGTTTACTCACTTTTTTCTACTTAAATAATAACATATCTCCTCAACTCCTTTCTACGATTCTTTTCATTACCTCTACATTTAGTTTTCCCAACATATAATAGATTTAGATTTTAGTCTATCATTTGTACATCAGCTATTCAAGATTTACACATAGAACATTTTCATGGGAGCATATGTTTTTTCTTTATTTGTGGTTGTAAGCTTTTGGTAACAAGACATACACTAATTTTGTTTAAAATTAATAGGGAAATACTACTATGTTGCATTGTTCTTTTTATTAAAGGGTTGATCCATCTCATGACTTATAATTTTTTTATCTATTTATATTTTTTGCTAAAATAACATGTCTCCTCAATTTTCTTTTACTTAATTCTTTCTCTCTTTTTTTAAGACTTCTTTCCATTTTTCTTTCATTTACGTCATATATTAAAATTACTCAAAATTAAGTCATTTATCTATGCGCTCTAAATAACTTTAAAATAAATAATTTATTTTCCTGATGACGTTATGTACACATTCTGTATTTAAAAAGTCATTTCTTTTATAATTATTTAACATTGTAAATGAGGGCAAAAATGGAAGAATTTTTCAACATCTCTCTTAAACTTGGAACAATTCACTTATTTTGAACTATGAAAAAGGGCTCAACAATTCACTTATTTTGAAATAGAGGGAGTAAGTATTATTTATTAAAACTTGAGATTTTTAAAGTTTGTACTAAAATAATGAAATATATTTTTCTATTTTCTAACTTTTTAGTAATTAAATAAATGACCTCAACAAAACATACAAAATACTGAAGTATTATTTTAGTGAAATATATTGAGTAAATAAAGATAAACTTTTATTATTATTTGTGTGAAGACGAAAAAAATTATAAATAATTTTGATATGTTATAAAAACAAACGATAGCAGGAACTCCTATATACTAAAAGTCCTACTTATTCTTTTTCTCCCATTCTTTGCTTTTTTTGTCATTATTTAAATTGTGATTTTCTCTAAATAATTATATATTTAGTGAGTTTTGTAACTCCTCAAAAGTTAAAATATTCACTATTTATTATTTGTATAATTATTCTTTGATAATTAAAACAAATAAAAATGACGATATATTTTGTATCGAGTTGTTTGTTGAAATATTAATATTGATTGCTTTTCAATTTTATTATTATGATTTTTTATATTTATATTTTATTTGATTAGAAAATAGTTAGTCGTTCTTTCCTTTGTATTACTATTGACATGCTTTTTGTTGTTTTTCATATTTTAACTTGCACAAAAAAAATTTTAAAATAAAGAATTCTATGAAAGATTACTTACCTAACAAGTATATTTTTTGTTAAACAAATCATATTGAAGAATTATATCTAAAAGGGTCTTAGTTCAGTAGTTCCTTATATAAAATAAGCATTCCTACTTTTAAAAAATGAGGAGGAAAGATTATTTACGTTTCATTTGATGATCCACGACAAATAAAAAATTAAGCAGAAAATTAAGTTAGCATTTTTTTTTTCAAAATATTAAACATATTCTTTTCACCCCAACAAAATAATACAAAAATAGTATCTTATAAATTGAAACAATTATCATAAACATTTTAAAGGTTTTACCAAAGTATTGATCATATTTCTTCTTTTTTAGTATGTGCTAATTTATAAAAGAAATTGTCTTTAAAATATTTGTTATAATCGCGCGAAGCGCGAACATGTTAACTAGTTGTATATAATAGCAAATTATTAATTCAAATTAAATGTCATAACCACTGTTTGATTTAATTGTACCCGTAGCAAACTGTTGCTATTTCGCCTCTCTCCCTAGTGAATCTCGCTTGCCACTATCGAAAGTCTCTCCCTTGCCTCTCTCACTTTTATACAAACGCAAATGTATAAAATGTGTTTGTGTTTGTATAAATCGGGAGAAAATTGTATATATACATATATTTTTGTTCCCCTCTCTCCCCTCTCCAAGATCTCGCTCGCCACTCTCACGTTATACAAATACAAATGTATACATTGCGTTTGTGTTTGTAGAAAGTGAGAAAATTTTATATAAAAATACAGATATTTTCGTCCTATACACTTATGATTATACAAATACAGATCTTTTCCTACCCAATTTTCTTTTATCTTTTTCTCTTTTCTCCCTTTATACAAACACATATTATACAATTGAGATTTCTCTCAGCAACAGCTGACATGGATAAGAAATTAAAACAAAGAGGGAGGGGGCAACAGATCCAAGTAGAATACACAAGTAATATGATGGGGAAAAAGAAAGTGCCGCAATCAGGGGATGCCCGGCAGACAAATAGCATCAATGTATTACAAGGAAATGTCCCGCTCAATTTGGTACAAACACCGCCACAAATGGGAAATCCAGTAACGGGAAGCCCTAGCTCCTGGGCAGATCAGGTGGAGGAGGAGGCTATGTTGGAACAAAAATCTAGTGAGTCACACTTGTCACCCCCGAGTTCTGCTCACTCGTGGAGTAAAATTGTGGGTAAGGGGGAAGTAACTGAGGATTTTGACTTGACTGGTAGCAAAGGGGTTTCAAATGTTAAAATTACCCTAGAAGACATTACGGTAGGAGTGGAATATTGGAATACAATAGTGATATGTTACGTATTAGGATCCAATCCTCTACAATCAGTCATGGATGGGTATTTTAATAGGATATGTAAGGGAATGAGAATTGAAAAAATTGTGCAGGTCAACAGAGGGGTTTTCCTTGTTAGATTTCACTGTCAGGAGAGTAGAAGTAAAGTTGTGGAGAGTGGGGTACAAATGTTTGATCGGAAACCAGTAGTTGTGAAGCCGTGGAGGCCGGAGATAAAGTTAAACAAGGAAGTTATAGAGAAGGTGCCCATATGGATTAGGCTGGTAGGGCTGGACATTAAATATTGGGGGGGCAAAATACACTCACGAAGATAGCGGGATTAGTGGGAATCCTCTAAAGGCTGATACAACAACAACAAATAAGGTGAGACTAACATATACAAGAGTGTTGATGGAGATGCCGTTGAACAAAGAATACCCAACAGGAGAAATGTTTGAGAATGAGGTTGGGAAAATTGTAGAGCAAAAGGTGGAATGTGAATGGAAACCAGTGTGGTGTACTAAATGTAAGAACTATGGGCATGAGCTGAAGGAATGTAGGAGACAACAAAGAGAAGTTGTTGCTGATAACAAGAGAGATAATGGGCAGCAAAGAGGCATGCAAGTTCAAGAGGAAGCACAAGTAGACAAAATTGAAAATGGACATGGGAGGGAAGTGCCGTTTCAGAGAGTAAAATCACTTGTAAGGAGGATCCTGCATACTCCAAATATAAATATACCAACAGGGAACAATTATGAAGCATTAAACAAGGATAAAGGAGAACTGAATCATCAGGCAATGAGAGAAATGGAGAAAGGAGTGAGGTATGCCAAAAATGGGCAACAAAGGGAGGAGGGATTGCACATCCCTAATGGATAAAATTGGATTTTGGAATGTTAGGGGACTAAATAGGGCAGAAAAGCAACATGAAATGTTTGTGTTCATGCATAATTCCAATGTTTGCCTATTTGGTCTCCTAGAGACAAGGATTAAGAGAATAAAAGCTACTCAAGTTGCTCTTAATCTTTGTAAAGGGTGGTCGTTTACAACAAACCTCACATCATCCGAGAGGAAGAATTTGGATGGTATGGAAACCAGAAGTATATGATATAAACATAGTGCACTGTGATGCTCAGATGATCCACAATGCAATAACACATAGGGGTACATGTAGACTTTTTTGGTTGACAATGCTATATGGGTACAATGATCAAGGGTTAAGAAGAGGACTCTAGATGGAAATGTAGAAAAATAGCTCTCAATTGTCGGGACCATAGGCAGTGATGGGGGACTTCAATTGTGTGTTGAATATGGAAGAGAGATTGGGTAAACAAGTCACATTAGCAGAAGTAAGAGATTTTAGACATTGCATAAGGGTGTGTGATCTACATGACATGAAATCATTAGGGCCTTTTTTCACGTGGAACAATAAACAATTAGAGGATGATAAAGTGCTGATCAATAGTGAATGGGTGACGCAAATGCCAGCAACTGAGGTATATTTCATGAATGAAGGGTTATATGATCATTGCCCAACAATAATTAGATGGGAACAGGGAAGCGGATGAGGAAGAAAACCATTTCAATATTTTAATATGTGGAGTTTAGCAGCAGAATTCCAGAATAAGGTTAAAGAAAGTTGGCAAGAGAGAAGTGAAGGACGACATATGTTCAGAGTTGCAGGGAAATTGAATAGACTCAGGAGAGTGCTTAAAACACTGAACAAAGACAAGTTTAGTGAAATAGAAAAAAGAGCAGAAATATCAATGGAGAAGCTGGGTTAATGCCAAGAGAAAATACAATTAAACCCCTTGAATAAGGACATGTATAGTGAGGAGAACAAGCTAGCACAGGAGGCAAGAATAATGGAAAAGGCAAAACTCCAATTCTTGAGACAAAAAAGCAAAACGCAATGGCTTAAAGAAGGGATCAGAATACAAAATTTTTCATAGTTATCTCAAGTCAAGGAGGAGTACCAACAGGATATTCACAGTCAAAGATATTAATGGGGTGCATCATACTGAGATTGCAAAGGTGAGTAAAGCATTTGTGGACTATTATACAGGGTTGCTATGATCTAAGAATCACAACAGGAAACATGTGTGTAGTGCTATAATTCAGAATGGCAATTTGGTACTAAGACACAGAGAGAATGCCTTACAAAGGAGTTTACGAAAGAAGAAGTGAAACAAGCATTATGGGCAATAGATGGTAATAAATCACCAGGACCTGATGGGTATGAAAGCAAGTTCTTCAAGGACTGCTGTGGAACAGTTGGAGAGGATATTATGAAAGGGATACTAGAGTACTTTCAAAATGGGGAAATGCTAAGAGGGGTGAATGACACAGTGATTACATTGATACAAAAAGGGAGGCATGTTGAGAATGTGACTGATTATAAGGTGATCTAAAAAATGCTTTGTAATAGACTGAAACAAGTACTGCCAAGCATCATCTCAGACAACCAAAGTGCTTTTTTTGCTGGAAGAACTATTGTCTAGAACATCCTAATATGTCAAGACTTGGTGAGATTGTATAATAGGAAGAATGCCTCAAAAAGTTGCTTGCTCAAAATTGATCTCAGGAAAGCATATGACAACGTCGAATGAGATTTTGTAGAAGAAATTGAAGGAATATTAAGATATTCAACAATGAGTTATGTACCTTGTAATTCGCAGGGGAAGTCGTTGATCTGCTTCGTTGACAGGATTGCACTCAAGTCCGTCTTTGAATCATTAGGAAACAAAGATTTATTCACAAACTAGAAGTATTCTTCTGTGTACTGATTGATTCGTCTCAGAAACTCAATTCTTTGTTTCTTACTGATCGCTTATTTTTGGTTTTCTGTTTCAGACGTTTTCCTCTCTTTTCTTCCACCTTTTCACGTTTCACGTGTCTCATGAAAATGTTGCAAGTTGAACCAAAGGAGTTCAAAAGTGGCATATTTACATAGTTTCCATCCTTTACATTTTAGTCCCCATTTTCTATTCCTATTTCTTTAAGACCCTAAGTTAGTTTATCAGGGTAGTATTGTCATTTCTATTTGTCAAGGGTTTAGTTTTGCATTGTATAAATACCTTGTATGTACTCATTTGGGAGATATGAATGAAATTATCCTTAGCTTAACTTAGCCTAGTTTTTACTTTAATTTAGTTTGTAGCTTGTTTCCTTCTCGACTTCCATTCTTGCATCATTTGGTATCAGAGCATCGAACCTCTGACCTGTTTTGCAATGGACATTCATAGATTTCGTTCACCATACAGTGACCCACGAGATTCACCAGAGTTTGGGGCTGCAAATCCATGGAAAAATTATGGTGGAAATGCAACCTATCAAGCTAGCAATCCTTATGACTACTGTAATACCGGATATGGAGCTTACTATTTCGGGTGCCAACAACATTTTGATCAACAATACCATTTATACTCTTCTAATTCTAGTCTAGAACATCCTTGGCAAGCTTCGAGCTTCCAACCTGCTTCTTATCCCTACCAGCTATAGGAGTTCGCTAGGACATCCTCAAATATTTGGTATGCTGGTGTGGCTAGGGAAGGAGCTGCAACTATATGTTTTGGCTCTGACCCAAGGATGGTAGGAACCAATTACCGATTTGAACATCCCAATCCTTCATTGTCCTGTCAGTATCAACAGTCTCCTATCAATATGTCCACGGGTTGGCTCTCTCCCGAAGACCCTTTTGATGGATAAAGTGATTCCCACAGTTATCAACAGAAACGTCAGCCTCAGTGGAGAAGGACCAGGCATTACTCAAGTCATTGGGAGTTGCAATGCGGTGATTTTAGAAGCCGTGATATCACCATCTGTCGTTACTAAGGTTCACCAGCCTCTTCTCACCAACTCTTATCATATCTCTAAATTTGGAGACAATGATACTATACCTTCTCAGAAGGTTCGTGTTCCTGTAACATTAAAAGTTGTAGTTCCAAACAACAAAGATAATTGCAAAATGAACTTGGATTTGGAGGTTGAATTGGGGGAGAATGGAATTGACAAGGAGGAGGAAGAGTTTTCTCGAAGTCCCTCACCCCTTGATGTGAATGCACACAAGGTGTTTGATGAAAGCTCTCTGAGAACTTGTGAAACCTAAGTTGATGTGCCTTCTCAAGCAATTGATGTTTCACAAAGTTTTATTGAACCAGAAACTACTACCAAAAGCATAACAGAGTCAGTAGTAATTTTTTATCAAACATCATATGACACCACTGCTACTTTTAATGGCTATCCACCTACTTATTGTGAGCTTCAAGTGAAGAATCTGGAATCCAAATGCTCTTTTACTGATTTTGTTATTCCTTATCAGGTTCGTGCTTTTGAAATTCTTGCTTTCAGCAGTGACATGGTTGCATACAACAAGGTGGACAACCCTATGAAGTTAGCTTTGGTAGAGAATGTTTGTTATCCAACAAAGGAAGGAAAGACTTGTGTGTTAAATGTTGTAAAAAAATCAAATCAGTTCCTTGTTATTAATAGTCCTTCCATTGAAGAGTCAATGGTAACAACAGTGGAGTATTTCTTAAATTTGAGTCAACTTAAGAAAAAAGAAGAGAGAAGGAGACAAAAAGATCAATGGGAAGAAATGCCAACTCGTGATGTTGTGGGTTATTTTGACAAACTAAATGATGTTTGTGGAGATTTTGTGGATACTAAGAACCAATGGGGTGACAATATATGTTCCACTATTGAGAAGGTACAGGAAAAGGTTGATGAACAATGGAGCAAAGATGTTGAAAGTGAAGAGGAATATGATTCCGACTTCTCTTTTTCTTTCGCCATGAATTTGAGAACTGAACGGTATGTTGTAGATGGATTACTAGTTACCTATGATGGTAAGCCGAAGGTCAATCATATGTTAAATTGCATCGGGAATGAAGATTCTATTACTACTGTGAGTTTCTCTGAGGAGAAAGGCAAAATAGTTGTAGCCCTTGCAGATGAAGAGTGTGCCGAATTCCATTTGGGTCTGAAATTTTCACTTGGACTATTCATCAGAAGGGACGTCCCTACTACAGGAGAATGTCCAGCTGCTTTCGAGAAGCATTTTACGACATATAGAGGTTGCTCATTTTCAAAAATCCGAATTGGTAACTTAGGGAGATCTTCTATATCGCAAGAGATGTTGCTTAGGGGCTATCCGTTACAAAAGAAGATTGAGTTTCCAATGTCGAGCAACAACTTCTCATTTTCTCTTGTTAACTGTTGCGGTGCTTTATTGCTAAGTGGGGTAGATACTAATTCAGCTTTATCTCTTGCTGCATCTACTGTAATAAAGAGACCTGAAGCTATACAAGTGCCAGGATGCGCTAAGGTTAGTGCAATTCGAGTACTTGAGAAATATTTAAATCGGCAAGGTTTTTTATTCGTTGATTGTGGTTGCGTGACTTGTTCTTGGAAGCCTGTGAATTTAAATGAATCAATTGTTTCTACTAAATTAGAAAATGACAGCGTTGCTACTGTTGTGCTCACAAGAAAACGAAACTTTGAGGAGTATGTTCAATTCTCGAGGAGAGCAAACTTCCCTGCTTCACTTCCTTTGACATCTGCTGATGCTTTTACCAACATTGTTGACCAAGTTGAGATTAGAGCTTGTATATTTGGTGATTGTTTATGATTTCCATTTGATCCAGGTGACTGTTTTCACTTATGCTCGTGTTTGTTTAGAAGCTTCCTTGAGGTCAAGGAAGTTTTGATGGAGGGAGTACTGATACGATTTGGAAATAGAGCACTTGTTGGTCAGATTATTTCATGGAATTTTCCTATTTTCATGGCTCTTTCTATATACTATAACACCATTTTAAACATCTTGGGTATTGGAAAATCAAGGCTTTACAATTCTAATTTTGAAAGATTGGGACAAGGTGGAAGGAGTATTGCTGACAATCTGCAATGGTGGTTGATAAGGGATACAGTCTCCTTACTTGCTATTTTCAGTACTCAGTTGACCACACACCTACTAGACGATCTTTCTGCTTTTAGGAGCCATTTGTATCAGCCCTTGGATATCATTTTCTCTCAAGATCATAGTCACAATGGTTGCTCACTCAAAGAGAAGAAATATAGTTGCCTAGTTGACTGGAGGAGTAAATTGAGGGAACTAAAGTA
Organism: Solanum gracilifrons; assembly: GCA_029582605.1. NCBI lineage: Eukaryota > Viridiplantae > Streptophyta > Magnoliopsida > Solanales > Solanaceae > Solanum > Solanum gracilifrons. The sequence goes on from JAJOOH010000864.1 coordinate 27,224, forward strand.
TAGTCTTAAATTCATAAACAAGTTGGGTAATGCTATTAATGTGGATAGGGATCAAATCCAGTTGGTAAGTATATTACATGGTGGTAATATTGCATCAGATGCCTTACTTCAATTTTGGCATGGTCTTGCAATGAAAATGATACTAGAATTAAAAGATGGACTACTACAACTTGGCAGCATTTTGAGGCTAATTGTTGCACTTTCAGTTTTCAATGTTGTCTGGTTTACATGGTTCATTCTACATGTCTTTGAAGAACCTATACATGAGTCATCCATTCTCTCGGTAGTTGGCAAGGCTTCAGGAAAACAGGGTAGAGATATGAGGAATCGACTCAATGTAATTACCTTGTTGGTTCTTAAAGCTGCTGACCGAAAGTTCACTGATATTGGGTTGAAAAATACTGCCCATGTGCTTGTCTTCTCCTTGCAGTATGACTTTGTTAAGCATGAGTTTTGGAAGCATAAATTCAAGGATGCTTACTGGAGTTCAAGTGAATTTTGGAAGACATTCACTATACCCTTCATGTTTTTAACCTTGAGGACAAGGTTTTATTTTAAGAGGGAAGGAATGTTGCAAGTTGAACCAAGGGAGTTCAAAAGTGGCATATTTACATAGTTTCCATCCTTTACATTTTAGTCCCCATTTTCTATTCCTATTTCTTTAAGACCCTAAGTTAGTTTATCAGGGTAGTATTGTCATTTCTATTTGTCTAGGGTTTAGTTTTGCATTGTATAAATACCTTGTATGTACTCATTTGGGAGATATGAATGAAATTATCCTTAGCTTAACTTAGCCTAGTTTTTACTTTAACTTAGTTTGTAGCTTGTTTCCTTCTCGACTTCCATTCTTGCATCAGAAAACACTCCCACTAGGAGTCTTTTAAGGAGAGGTTGAACAGTTATCCTTTAAAAGGATTTATCCAATTAATTATTAATTAATTAATTTGGATAAGGCATGAAACAGATTGAGTCGAGTCGGGTCGATCCACACGGGCGACCCACGACCCAAAACTTACATCTCCCACTTCGCACATGGTGGACAAGACCCAAGTCAACATTATATCAATCAGACACACAATTCATACGACAAATATTTCGTGCGACCTGTGAACATTAAGAGCTTACCTTTAAGGTTTTACAAGCCCTATATAAAATTTAATCACATGCGGAAATAATTCACTATTATTTTAAGGACATTATTACTCACAATACCCCAGACTTCATTCACTACTTCAATAGTTACTTATTTGATCCCTCATCCTCTCAAGGATATTAACTCGAGTTCATATTTAACTTTATACACACAATTACACTCGAGTGTAATAGTTGGCTTATGTATACAAGTTGAGTTGTTCATTTATTCATCTTCCCTTTCTACTCGAATCTATCTGTTCCATATCAACTGCTTTCCTAGACATGTACTGCATTGTCGAATCGCTCATGGCTATTAGTAACATGCTAAAGTAGCAACACCGATTTGAAAATTCAAGAAACAACAAAAGGTCAAAGGGTATTTCATTGAAAAAATCAGTTTAACTTTTCTGGGTCTCACACAATGAAGAAGCAGGGAATATTCTTTCATTGACCCATTGATCGCTTCACACACGTGGTATGAAACACGTGCTACGATGTTTACACCTTAGATTGGTGTATATGTCTCATTCTTTCGATTATTCAACATCGTACAGACCTTGGTCTAAACATCTCTAGATGTTTAACCCTAGTTTCTCTCTTCAATGATCCTTAAACTCATTTTCGTGGAGAAACTTTTGTCTGGATCACAAAACAAGTCATAAAATGGTGGTGAAACTCATCTCTTCACGTTCCCCGACGTAAGAGGCGATTGCTCGTGTACACTCTTTATTTCTTTATAAAATATCACATGCATACTACATTTGAACATAAATTCAATAGATTTATATAGAAGAGAATATTATAACAATCAAGTCATTTTTCAACACTGAAATATCATAAAATCCTACGTAAACCTAGAGCCTTAACATGTTTTTCAAACAAGTCTCTAGAGATGGCCTTCGTAAAAGGATCAGCTATCATTTCACGTGTAGGAATGTATTGTAAAGTTATTTCTCCATTTGTCACTACGTCTCTCACAAAGTTATACTTGATGTCAATGTGTTTGGTCTTGCTGTGATACTTAGGATCCTTCGTGTACGCGATAGCCGCTTGACTATCACATTTTAGAATCATGGGACCCTTAGAATTCTTTGCAATATTCAAATGCTCAAAGAATCTCTTTAACCAAACTGCTTCTTGTACTGTAGACGCACAAGCCACAAATTCAGATTCCATGGTTGAAAGAGTTGTGCAAGTTTGCTTCTTACTTTTCCATGAAATAGCACCACCATTTAGTAAGAAAGCATAACCGGATGTTGATTTTCTATCATCCCGGTCACCAGCCCAATCTGCATTTGTATAACCTCTTATGAACAAATCAGATTCACAATAACACAGTGTATGATCTGCAGTTCCCTTCAGGTATCGAAATATTCTTTTTACTACTTTCCAATGATCTCTTCTAGGATTGGATTGATACCTGCTAACTAGACTCACGGCATAACAAATGTCTGGGTGAGTATGCATCATAGCATACATCAAACTTCCGACAACACTAGAATAAGGAACTCGAGACATGCGTTCCTTTTCTTTTTAAGTCTTTGGACACATTTCAAGGCTTAAAGTTTCACCCCTTGCTACAGAGTATCCATGGATTTGCAACTATTCATTCGAAAAACGTTCCAATATTTTCTTTATATAAGTTTCTTGAGATAAACTCAAAAAATTCTTGGAATGATCTCTTTGGATCTTAACACCCAATATAGTATGCTTCACCCATATCTTTCATATCAAACAATTTTGAAAGCCATGACTTGACAGTTTTCACATACTCCAAATTATTTCCAGCTAATAAAATATCATCTACGTAAAGAGAAAGAATTACAAAATTTCCATTGGACTTTTTTACATAGATGCAATGGTCTTCATCGATCATGGTGAAATCAAATGACATCACCTCCTTATGAAATCTTAGATACCACTGTCTTGAAGATTGTTTTAGGCCATAAATTGATCTTCTCAATTTACATACTTTCTTTTCTTGACCTTTAACAATGAAACCTACTGGTTGTTCCACGTAGATTTCCTCGTTTAATTCTCCATTGAGAAAAGTGGTCTTCACATCCATTTGGTGTAATTCTATATCTAAACGTGCAACAATAGCTAAAAGTAATCATATGGAAGTAAACTTCACAACTAGTCTATTCCAACTTCTTGAGTAAAACCTTTTGCCACCAATCGTGCTTTGTGTCTTTCTATTGACCCATCCGATTTACGTTTAACTTTAAGAATCCATTTATTCCCAATAGCTTTATGTTCCTTAGGAAGGTCAACTTGATCCCAGACTTTATTGGTTTTCATGGACTCTAATGCTTCTTTCATCGCTTTTAACCATTCATCCCTTTCAGGTCTCGATAAGGCCTCAGTTACAGAATTAGGTTCATCCAATTCTGTGGGAGATACCAGGAAAACATAATCCTTAATCTCATAAGATCGTTTAGGTACACCATTTCTTGTACTCTTACGTATTTGAAGTTTAGATTCCTCTATAGGATTTTGAGATTCATAACTCCCATTCGGACCAGGAATCAATTCTTGATCCATTGAATTATCAAGTATGTTTGACAACATTACCTGATCTTCTGAATTCAACATTTCGTACAGAGGCTCAACTTCACCTATTTCATCCTTTTTGGGAAAATCATTTTCCAAAAATCTAACATCTCGTGATACAATTTCAGTAATACTTCCATCCTCCAATTCATCGATAAACACATATGTCACGCCCCAGATTCAAGGGCGCAACTGCCTCCTAATGCCAAAACTCAAGCTCGAGCCGACCCTGCTGAACCATTTGCTACTAGCGCATGGCAGCCACAAACAGTCAAGAAAACAAACAAGTATATCTCGGCTTAAAATTAAGCCTTCGGTCGGCAAGGCCCCTGTAAACAGATCCATAAAAGAAACAGCTACTCCCAAGAGTTCATATAAAGAAATAGACAACTAGCACAAAAGTCCTGTTTAGGCCGTCGAGGCCACCATGATCTCTATACCGAAACTGAAAGCAGGTATATCAAGACAATGCATCAAACAACTAACAAGCTTCAGCAAACCAACAAACTAGGCCAGCATAGCCATAACGTAGCTATAAACCCCACACACTAGTCTGAAAGCCTCTAAGAGTAGTAAAGATTAGCGGGACAGGCCCCAGCCTACCCATAAAGATATGTACAACAAAAGGTAACAAACCTCCCAACTCTGGAAGCTCCAGAGGAAAGGGGTTAGCCAACCAGATAAAAGTCAATCTTGCTGCTGAGGAGGTCTACTCGGTCGTCTGTCAGGACCTGCATGCATGAATGCAGCGCCCCCAAGGCAATGGGGCGTCAGTACAAAATAATACACAGAGTATGAAAGGCAATAGACTATGATGAGTTATCCTGATATACTAGATTAATCTGATAAATAAATCAAGGATAAGATAAGTGTACTAACCAGCTCTTAAATCTAAACTTATCAAAAAATAATAAAACAACAACCTAACCAAGCCCCCATAAGCTTGACAGATACAAACAGCACACAAGACCACCTACTCAGGCCCCCATAAGCCCGAAAGGTGCCAATCAGCCTATATACCCCTATCGGTAGTCCCCTAGCCCCATAGGAAGTCACACAACCCTCTTAGGTATTAGTATAGCCCCGTAGGTAGCACATAGCTCTCTTAGGCATCAACATAGCTTACAGACAACTCATAGCCCTCTTAAGCAACAACATGGCCCTGTAGGAAGCACATGGCCTTCTTAGGCGTCAATATAGCCCTATAGGCAACTCATAGCCCTCTTAGGCAACAATATGGCCCTGTAGGCAACTCATAGCCCTTTTAGTCACCCATATAGCCCTATAGGAAGAATATAGCCCTTCTAGGCATATATCACATTCCTGCAGCTAACCACAATAGCCCCAAGGGCAACAATAACAATCTAATCGCTAAAAGCGAGAAATTTAGTTATAAGCAACCTATACAAATAGCCTCTAAGTCGTGTCCAACATATGGACGCTACTAACTGAATAAGAATCCCGACAAGGGAGAATTATATCAACTCGAGCAGCCAACAATCAACAATCACGGCTACAAGTATATCAAGGATAACGACCCAAATACATTACTTCTAAGCTTTAAGGAAACATGTTGTAAGTAGGGAATAGACTTAACATACCTTTTTCGCTAAATTCACGTGGCCTAACGACTTTTACTCATAACTCCCTCGATACTACAACAAGGTAGGACCATAATCAACACACAAAAATAAAAGATACCATGACAATATGATAAAAGATATGTATTTTCGTTGCAAATTGTTGTTTGCTGCTTATAAAAGCTAAAGTCAATGAAAGAAGGGTCTTATCTCGATCTTAGGTTCGTAATACGCCTAAAAACCTTCAAATATATTCAAACCCTTGTTGTCCCAACACTAAAGTGTGATATGCTACGCAATCGATAAAACAAATTATACCACGATGATGAGCCCAACGCGTAGAACAACTTTCGTCAAGGACTTAAGTCGAGAAAATCTATACTTCACTTGATCCTAAAAATGGGTTTCTCTAATTTCTCTGGTTCTTAGCTTAAAAATGAAGAAAAAGGTCGAAGAAGAAGATATATGTAACATTCCACCGACCTAGGGCCCCACCTCACGTGGCTGCTTGCGCAGTCCTACGAAAACGCAAATATCTCTCTATTCTGAAGTTGTATGGACGAACGGTTTGATGTGTTGGAAACTAGACTCGTAGACCTTCGATTTATAGGTCGTGGGAATCATAAATCTTAATAGATTGGATGAAAATGTCCAAGACATTTGACCCAAATTTCAAACAAATCTTTAAAAAGGAATTTACAGTAACTTTGGCCAAACTTTTATTTTTCCACTTACCTAACTTCAAAACTTGAGATACAACACTTGAACACTTGAAATATCACATAACACATCATTATTAATTTATTACCCACCCTCCTGGTCTTTCCACGAAGATACGAGTCAACTTATACGTTTCGAAAAGTCGGTGTGTTACAACATATCCTTTAAAGCGTTCAGAGTACCTTATATAAAGATACATTTCTTTACTTTTGGACTTAGTTTACCAAACTCACCAAAACGATCTTTAATATATACTACACAACCCCACGGTCGTAGATCATTCAGGTTTGTTTTATAACCAATCCAAAGTTCATAAGGAATGGAAGACACTGACTTAGAAGGCTCTATGTTCAATATGTAAGCCGCAGTCAATAATGCATCTCCCCAGAAAGAGATAGACAAATTTGCCTGCGCCATCATTAATCTTGTCATGTCTAATAATGTTCTATTCCTTCTTTCAGCTACACCATTTTGTTGAGGTGTGTAAGGAGTAGTTAATTGTCTGATAATACCTTTTTCAGTACATAATTCTTCAAATCGTTTTGACAAATATTCACGTCCTCGATCGGTTCTTAAAGCTTTTATGCTTTTATCTAATTGATTTTCAACTTCATTCAAATATCTTTTAAAGCACTCAAGTGCTTCAGATTTATGAGAAATCAAATAGACATAACCAAAACATGTGAAATCGTCAATAAATGTAATGAAATATGTAGCACCAGACCTTGCCCTTACATTCATTGGACCACAAATATCAGAATGAATTAATTGAAGTGGGAACTCAGCTCTCTTAGCCTTTCCAAATGGTTTACGCGTAATCTTTCCAGCAAGACAATTTTCACAAGTTGGCATTTCAATTTTGGTGAAAGAACCTAAATGCCCTTCTTTTGCCAACCTATTCATTCGATTTTGCCCTATGTGACCTAATCTAGCATGCCATGTAATAATATCAACATTATTGTTACTTGAATAACAAACCATTACACAACGGTCAACATAATAGTCATAAGTTGAAGGATTACAATCTAATACGATAAAACGATCATAACAAAGTCCAAAACCATATAAAACATTATCTAGAGTTATTCTAACACCATTACGACTAAAAACAAATCAAAACCAACGTCTAAAAGAACAGACACAGACACTAAGTTTCGTCGAATCTCTGGAGTATATAGGACATCATGCAACATCAAGGAATGGCCACCACACAAGTCCACTTTGCAAGTGCCTATACCTTTGACTTCAAGCCTAGCATTATTTCCGGCGTAGATCCACCTTGATTTAGATGAAACTCGATGAAACTCCACAAACGCCTCAAGGAATGGCCACCACACAAGTCCACTTGTGCTTGAAGCCTGAAGATTTTGTACCACTTGACTCTGCCACAAAGGCATTAGAAGCAGCTTTAGTAGCACCAAGGCACTCATCTTCAAGTTCAACATGGCGTGCAACATCAGAAAAGGTTTTGATGCTATCATTATGGGTCAAGTTAACCTTCAAATGTTCCCAATTATTGGGAAGAGACCGAATCACTGCTTGAACTTGTTGTTCATCTAAAAGAACATGGCCAACACTCTTAAGTTGAGCTATCATGTTTGACATCACCCTAAGGTGTTGTTTGATATTCTGATCATGACGCTTTTTGTAAGTGTCAAATTTGATAGTCAACTATCGGAGGCGGGTTACAGATGTACCCCCATTCGTTCCTCGCAGATGTGCCCACATAGCATGAGCAGTAGGGAATTCCTCACATTCATGTATGAGATCATCAACTACAGAACTAACTATTATCCCACGTGCAATGGAGTTAGCCTTCTTCCAAGGTTTGTTAGCTTCAAGATCCTTTCTGTATTGTGCAGTATTACCCTCTTTTGGTTCATTCAAAACATGATTTATACCTTCCAAAGCATTTTGCTCTTCCAGTACATACCATATTTTACTACTCCAGATGTCGTGATTATCACCGTTAAGTTTTTCACCTTTGTTTAAGTCAGCAATGATACTTTTTGATGCCATGTCTGTTATTGACATATAATTAGGCAAGAATTTTAATCAATTATGCATGTGACATACACATTTAAGCAAATTAATTCTCATAAATATTTCATATTTAATGTAAAATCGAAAAGACACGTATGCATCCAATCATCATCTACAAACTAAATATTTAACCAAAATTTGAAATTAACTTCTTAATGTGTACACTTATTTATTTTAGACTATAACCACACAGATTTGTATGTCTAATAATTAAACACCATATTATATTGCGCAATAGAATAATCATTCACTTATTCAATAAAATAAAACTTAAATATTCATATCAAAGCACAATAAAAGATGTTCATTTCATACTTTAATGAAAAAATAAAATAATAAATAAAACTAATCTGATAAAAAATGGAGTATGTGGATACACTTTGGGTGTAGCTTTACTCACTTAACTCCTATATTTACATAGTACTTCCATAATTCTTCGTCATCCCCAATTTCGATTCTAACTTGATCAAGTTCATTCTTCCAGAATCCTGGCAAGGAATCATACAAAATAGCATATCCTTCACTATCTGTAATTTGAGGGTGACTTTCATAAAGTTTCTCAAATTTCACGACAAAGTTCTAGAGAAATTCTATTAAGCATCCATGGGGATCCATCTTCAAAGAATTAAACTCTCTTAGATCTTTTTCTATTTGTCTTCGAATGACCCTTCCTTTTCTTAAAATACTTTGAGAACTCCCACTTGGAGTAATTTGAGGATGTTCCCGTTCAATCATATCTGAAATGGAAATAAAATAAAATATGGTTAATACCATTTAATGTGACAACATATGTCACAAATTTCTTATAATGTCAAGCAACTTGTTTAAGGAACATAAGGACTATTGGAATACTTAAGAACAATAAAATCCTAAAAGAGGACATAAAAAGATAAAAGAAATTCAAAGATAAAAAAAGTTTTATTTTTCTCAGCCATTAGTTGAAAAAATCATATCTTGATCGTTTTAAGTCGGTTTCCTTATTATAATATGTTTCCGAAAAGCTTAAAATGAGCAAATCATAAAAATATAAGTTTCCACCCAAAAACTGCATAATGAATTTCCAGATTGCTCTAGACAGATGCAGTTTTTCAAAAAACAGAAAAAAAAATCAATTTTTTTTAATAATTCATATCTCACTCGTTATAATTCTGTTTTTCCATTATAAATTTTTTTCGGAAATCTAAGTACGAGCAGATTATGAAAAAAAAAATGTCGACCCAAAATTCGTACATTCTATTTTCAGATCGTTATTAAACAGAAACAACTTCTTTTTTCTTAAAAAAAAAATTACTCTCTTAGTAGGACTAGTAATCCTATCTTTTTTGTGATAGAAAATCACATAGGATTCTGAATCCTATTTCACATAAAATTAATCCACATCTAAGCGTCATGAAAATTAACATCATTCAATTTTTCTATTCACTGATTTTAAAAGACATAGAATCTATTTTATTTCTTATAAACATAGACAGTGAATTCTCAAGTACGCAGCACATGACGGGATCATAAACAATGGCTCTGATACCATTGAAGGAATATTAAGATATTCAACAATGAGTTATGTACCTTGTAATTCGTAGTGGAAGTCGTTGATCTGCTTCTTTGACAGGATTGCACTCAAGTCCGTCTTTGAATCACTGGGAAACAAAGATCTATTCACAAACTAGAAGTCTTCTTCTATGTACTGATTGATTCGTCTCAGAAATTCAATTCTTTGTTTCTTACTGATCGCTTATTTTTGGTTTTCTGTTTCAGACGTTTTCCTCTTTTCTTCCACCTTTACACATTTCACGTGTCTCATGAAAACACTCCCACTATGAGTCTTTTAAGGAGAGGTTGAAAAGTTACAAAACTTTGTAACTATTCTGCCTTATCCTTTAAAAGGATTTATCCAATTAATTATTAATTAATTAATTTGGATAAAGCATGAAACAAATTAGGTCGGATCGGGTTGGTCTACATGGGCGACCCACAACCCAAAACTTACAGAAATGCTATATGGATTACAATTCCCATACAAATTCATAAAGTGGATAATGGGTTGTATCACTACTACTCAGTTTGTGATTGTTATAAATGGAGGTTTATATGGAAATATAAAAGGAAGAAGAGAGTTGAAACAAGGGGATCCCATATCACCTCTCCTATTTGTAATATGCATGGAGTACTTCTCTAGATTGATGAAATGGATTACTGCTCAAGAAGGATTTTAGTTCCACCCTAAGTCTAAAAGGTTGGGAATGAATCACCTGTGCTTTGCTGATGATATGCTACTGTTCTGTAAAGGAGACTTTGTCTTAATTAAACTGATGCTACAAGGATTGTTAACTTTCTCTAAAGCATCTGGGCTAACTACGAATGCAGACAAGTTAAACATTTTTAGTGCTAATATGGAGAGGAGGTGCTTAGAAGATATATGTGAGATCACTGGGTATGCAAAAGGATCATTGCCTTTTAAATACTTGAGGATCCCCATTTCATCTAAGAAACTAACAATTGTAGACTGTGAAATGCTAGTGGACAAATTAGTATATCGAATTAGAATATGGGGGACAAGGAATTTGTCATATGCGGCAAGAACATAATTGGTAAACTCAGTTCTGCTACATATACATACTTACTGGTCGTCTATTTTCTTGCTACCTAAGAAAGTTCTGAAGAGTATTACAGCGGTTTGTAGAAATTTTCTATAGAGTGGGTAAGAGAATACAAGTAAATCACCACTCATAACTTGGGAAAAAATGTGCAGAAGGAAAAAAGAAGGAGGGCTGGGTATAGTGGATTGCATGATACGGAATGAAGTAGTCATAGCAAAATATGTATGGAACATAGCAAAAAAGGCAGACAACTTATGGGTAAAATGGGTGAATCAGATATACTTGAAAGGAAGAGATTGGTGGCAATATCAACCAACTACTGACAGTTGTTGGTACTGGAGGAAAATATGCACCATTAAAGAGAAGTTTGCACCTAGATATATGGGTACCAAACAAAGGAGTATACACGATTCAAAGTGGCTACCAATGGAGAGGAGTGAAATGACCCGTTAGGTCATTTTGAGAACTAGTCATTTGTCTTTCATAAAAGACCCTTTCCGTAAATTTAAATAGTAATTTATTTGGTGGATAATGGGCTAAGTTGATAATTTTTATTTAATATTTTATGTCATTTGGCCCATGTGTGAAAACTAAATTAAATTAAAGGAGGGTTATTTTATTATTAATTATTATTTTTATCCCAATACAAATCAATGGCGGCTGAAATTATCGAGCGAGAGAACTTAACCTCCGCATTGACAAGGTTAGATTCTCTGTTTCATGTATAACCTTAATAATCTCAATCTTTATTTTAAACTAAGGAATTAGAAATAATGTGTATTGAATTATATTAGTATTTATGAAAAAGAATGGAATTGTGGGTGCTATGTAAACTATTGTATGTGTTTTCTTCCGTGTTGCAACTCGTTTGGGATTCTGTGAAATATTTTATCAAACAAAATATATATGAAACTTTATTGAGGGATACAGAATATAATTGAAGTGCTAAATTATATATGTACTTAATTATATTTAGTTTGGAGGAAGGGAAGATGTGACTTTTAATTAATGTGGCTGACACAATATTTTGGTGGTTTCTGTGAATTGGTCAAACAAAATTTTGATGGACAATTATTACGGTAATCATGAGGTAATCATATAACAATGATTAGGTGAGGAGGGGAATATTGGAAATTGTCAGAATTAGCACTTTCTCTTACGCGCACAATCACTAATTCTCAGGCTTAGCGTGGATTCGATGTTTAGGATTTTCTTCATTAACACATTATGATTCAAGTTTTGATATAATGAGATAGGTAATTAATTATTAAGTATATTATATTATATGAAAATAATTAGGATGGTATTATTTGAAGAAATTGGAACTTAACCCTAGGCTTGAAACTTGGAAAATATGATAATTGAAATGTTAATTGGCATAAAAATTGGGAGTTGGATTATAAATTCGGATGGGTTTTGGGTCTAAGTTAGACCTATAGTAATATGGTGTTGTTATTTTCAAAATCTTATTGTGATTATTAATGTGAATACATTGCTTTGAGTTGAAAGTACAACGAAAAGGGAAGGCTCAAGTCCCAGAGAGATTGTTCGATTATTTGAGGCAAGTGGATTTCTAAACCCTTTTTAAGTGTATGCAATTCGTGTATTTCCTTGTAATATGTGTTTTGGGGTAATGAGACTTGGTGATGGGGCTAACTTGTCCACATTGATTAATTCTAATGAAGAAAAGGGGTAATAAAAGGCAATATGATCAATTGTTTGTGTGATGTGTTGAGAATGGTTTGAAAGGATTGTTGAATCATTGTTGATGTTGTATCATGATTGTGTTGTTGTGAATTGTGCAATGTTATGAAAATGGTCATCTCCTCATTATTTGTGTGAACATGTCATTTGCATTGTTCTGAGACATGGTTGTGACAAGTGTTATGTGCATTGAGAAAGAATAAGAAATTAAAGAAGATGTACCATTTCGAGGGCGTATCCCGCGTCGCAATGGATACTATATTCGAGGGACGTATCGGGCGCCGCGATGGTTACTATTATCGAGGGTCGTGTCGCTCGCCATGATGGATGCATGCACAGATATGTCCCCTTTGGGTCCCAGACTGAGAGACAGCGAGTGTGTATCACTAGGTCAGACATACATCACTATACTTGACATTGCATTCTATTGCATTGCACATATTCATCATTAGTGAACTTGATATTGTGTTTTGCTGATCTTGTGAGTGCCTTTCTGTGGAACTTTGATTGGTGAATATTGAGCTTGTTGTTCAGGATATGTAATTGTTAGAGAGTTGTTGTTGAGCTGTGTGCTATGTGAATTATGAACTATTAGGTTGGGCTGGTTTTAAGCAGGTTATAGTCGTGGAGATTGTAATTGATGAATATTGAGCTTCTTGTTAAGAATATATGATTGTTATAATGTTGCTGTTGAGATATGTGCTATGTGAATTGTGAATTGTTAGGTTGGGCTGATTTTATGCAGGTTGTAGTTGTGGAGGTTCGGTTGGGGTGTAAGGAGTACCCGTATTCTATCCCCTTAGCTTTGTTTAGAGGTTTACTTGCTGAGTACCGCGTGGTTTGGTACTCACCCCTTGCTACTACATCTTTTGTGTAGGTTACTAGCCCGGACATTTGTGATATTTTCTCTTCTCCTTGTTTGAGGCTTCTTGTGGAGATTTGTGAGGTAGCTGCTTGTCATTTCAGCGTACCTTCTTTCTCCTTAATTATGATCTTGTTCTATTCTAGAAACAATGTCATTTGAGGCTTGTGTTTTTCTTTTGAATCAGTTATATTACTTTAGAGGCATGTACACGTGACAACCAGATTTTGGGGGTATTTTTGAGTTGATTATAAAATTTCTGCATTTTATTGTAAAGGTTGAGTTTTAAGCTGACTTGTCTTGGTGGGATAAGACGAGTGCCATCACATCCATTTTCGGGTCGTGACAACAAGGGAATGACAGTCAATGGCCATGGTGGAGGATGCCTGGAACAAAATGAATATACCAAAACATAGTTTTATCTGCTGGATTGTCATGCACAGAAGGATTTTAACCAAGGCAAAATTGCAATTATGGGCATTTTCTAGGAGAAGGAATGCCTACTATGTGGAAGTAAACCAGAAAGTATCAACCATTTATTCTTTGAGTGTGAGTTCTCAATAGAATGTCTGAAGGGAGTCCTTGAATGGCTGAAGATTGGGATAAACAACACAAGCATTGATGGATTATGGAGAAGAGTAACAAGAAGAGCTAAGGGAAAGATTAGCAGATCATTAATCAAGGCAATCATTGCGGCACTAATTTACCATATATGGCAGGCGAGAAATGGGGCCTTGTGGAACAAAGCAATAACAAGACTGGCAAAAATCCTGAAGATGATTAAGGAGGAGAGTAGAAGCAGAACTAGGGGAAGCACCCAGAAGAAACACACCAACAAATATGCGACATGGATAGACAATTTGTTTAAATGATGTAGATAGAAATACAGTTACATAGGATTTAATAGACATAGAGTTGGACTTGGTGCAATATATTGTAATAGTGAAACTTGATGGAATTCAATAAAATATGTTAGTTCGACAAAAAGAAAGATTATACAATTGATATTTTTGAATATGTATACCGAAACATATTATTTAATTGTTTCTTTTGTATATATGTATAGCGAAATATACATATTAATAGCCATAGCAAACATAAAGTTTGTTATGGAGCGCAATTATGCAAACTATAGTTATAGCATACAAATATGATTTTTGTGTTTGCTATATGTGAAAGTTGCTCTTTATACAAAAGAGGTTGCATAAGGGGTTGTTTTAGACATTAAAATCTAAATTTATACTATAAACTCAATTGTCGGAGAAAAGTTTTTATTTTATCAAAATGTATGTGTATTTATACAAGAGAGTAAAAAATAAATAACAAAAAATCAACTAAGAAAGTATTGTGATATTCTCCTAATCATAATAGAAACTAAACCACTAATGATATATTAAGATATGGAAGATCAATCAAGACATACCACTAATATGCCTCCACAAGACGGTAGATCTGTCCAATATACCAATCTTGGACCTTAGTGCTTCGAATGAAGCTTTTGGAAATGGCTTGGTAAGAAGATTGGTTGGTCTCGGAATGAAACATGATAAACACAAAGCAGGCCTTGTTGGCAGAGACTTCGAACAACATGATGGTCAATCTCAATGTGCTTCTAACTGGAATATAAAAACGGTTTAGGTAGCACCAAGATTATCACAATAGATAAATGGTGGTTCCTTGAGAATAACAGATCACTCCTAAACTAAATTACAGACCCAACAAATTTCACCTGAAGCTGAAGGCAATAGCTCGATATTCAGCTTTTGTGGACGAGCAAGCAACAGCTATTGAATTCTTAGAACTACATGAGATTGTATTGGAGCCTAAAAACACAATCTATGTTGTAGTTGAGGAGTGATCTTCACAATAACCTGCCTACTATGAGCCAGAAAAGGCATGCAAATTTGGTGACTTTCCTTTACAAGGTAGTGAAGAACGCGTTTGACCATAACCCAATGTGCAGTCGTTGGAGCACTTGTAAACCAAGACAATTTGCTTGCATCAAAGGCAACATCCGTTCTGATAAGGTGAAGATGTTGTAAACTTCCAACTATACTCTGATATCCAAGTACTAGGAAAGTCAGTAAGGAAAGGTGGGACAGAGAAAGTCACTCCTCCATTAGGCGGTTAGAGCATTGATTACGAATTGTTTGAGAATTTGTGATCGGAACAAATTGTTACTAGTAATTGTGGGTTGAGGAGCCAAACCGTTACTAGTTATTTAAATATTGGACGATTAAGCGAAAGAAATTCCGATCACAAACAACTTCTAGAAGAAGAGAAAAGAGGAGGGGCAAGGGAGGAAAGAGCCATCACTCCTTTTTCACATAATGTAAACCAAGAATTTATCTAAAGAGGTTACATAAAAGAGTTGTTTTAGATGGTGAAAATTAAATCTAAGTAGTTTATAGTCTTATCCATAGTTGTTTAATAAAAATGGCAAAAACACATCATAATATTAAGAGTGTGTTCCATACCAAGGAAAAAAAAATCACAAAATTAAGTAAGGTTCTTACTTATTTTTCTAGTACCAGATACATAAGTAAAATATATATTTCTTAAAACAAGTCTCCTAAAATTCACGTTGTATCATTGATACAATAATTTCATTGTATGTATTCATTCAATTAAGTTGGATACACTTTTTATGGAAAAACAAGACAAATATATCCTTAAACTATTGTAATTAGTATTTAAATATCCTCTGTTATACTTTTAGGACACTGATGATTTTAAAGTCTAACTTTTGGGTTGTGCAGGCCCTTTGGGTTGACGAAGAAACACATGTCATGATCTTAACGATCTATCTAATATTTATCCACAATTTTGAAAATCCACCCGGATAATTATAACCCAACCCCTCCCCTACCCCCCCCCCCAAGACCCACACCCAAATAAATCTCATTTTTCCTTTCTTCACTGTTCCACCAACCAAACACTCCATGAACTAGACCCATGCTGGAACTGCGCGACACGACTCCATCTTCTCTGGCTAAGCTCCACAAACAAAACCACCTCTAACTGCTACTAAACTTAGCCTCCCTCGCTCTGGTGAAATCAGTGAGGTAGCGACCCACACCCAAATAAGTTACAGGTGCATGACAATGGTGAATCAATAAGCCAAAATCTAGAGAAATCATAAAAAACATAACCACAAAGTCACCCAACTAATCTAGAGAACCAAGTAATATATTCAAAGTTGAATTAAACACCCAAACTAGTTACAATCACAAAATTACCCAACCAATTCAAATTGAGATATACCCACGAAAAAAATTGCACAACAATTGTCTCAATCAAAAATCTTACCGCATAAACAGGATAGAAGGTGGAATAACTATTTCTATGAAAAGCTTGTGTAGGTGTTTTACATATGTATTGTTATCATTTTGAGTCTGTAATAGAGTTATTGCCTTAAAGTCTTGTTATATAATTGTTACAAGGGGAATGGATTAAGGGGGCGTTTGGTAGCTGGATAAGAAACAAATTATCCATATATTAATTTTCGTATAACTTATACGAGATGTTTGGTACGTAGATAGAAAATAAGTTATTCATGTATAGAATTAAAATGATATTTGATTGACAATTTAGAAACCCGCATGATTAATCATATCATATATTTACATAAAAGAGAACCCTAGGCCCGCCTATATGGGGCCACCACCAGGATCCCTTTTTAACTTATATGATTTCCAAAACTAGCCTTCCTCTTTCATGAAAAGTTGTGACTTTTATAAAAAGTTGCGACTTTTATGAAAAGACGTGACTTTTATGAAGAGTTGCGACTTTTATGAAAATTTGTGACTTTTATGCAAGGTTGTGACCTTTTCGAAGGGTTGTAACTTTTCAAAAGAGTTGTGACCTTTCTGATACGTCACAATAAGCATTTGTTCACACTACTCTTTGTTGTCTTTAAACAGAGGAATTTTCTCTCATTTTATTTTAAAACAACAAAAATTGTGAACTTCTTCTTGTGGACAATTAAATATTTGTGTACTTTTCTCCTGTTGTGTGGCTCAGTGACACTATTGTTTTTGTTTTAATTCATTGGCGAATATAATTGTTCTAATTCATTGGCTCTATTGCCCGGATTTCCACTACCTTGCTTATTCTTAGGACACTCTTTCATGAAGTGTCCCTCTTGCCCACACTTGAAACAACCTGCCTGGCCATCACGACACTTACCTGAGTGGTTTCTTCCACACCTACCACATACAGGAGCCCAATTACCTCCTTAGTCCACACTACCTTGAGACTGTGCTGGTCTAGCTCTGAAGTTCTGCGAATTCTGGCCATTATACTCACCTTTGTGTCTGGGTGCAGGTGCACTAGCAGATGATGGTGCAGGTCCCTTTTTCTTCTGAAAGGACAGACGATTCACATTACCATTCTATTGCCCTGACTCATTCCCTGTCTTCGCTTTCTTATTTCTGAACTCTTCCCTGTCTCTCAGCTTCTCTTCTTCAACCTGTTGCACATAAACCATCAACCTTGATATGTCCATGTCACCTATCAACATCGTTGCCCTACCCTCTTTTCTTGATAGACGGCCCAACCCAGCAACGAACAAGCTCATTCT
Source organism: Solanum gracilifrons (assembly GCA_029582605.1). Taxonomy (NCBI): domain Eukaryota; kingdom Viridiplantae; phylum Streptophyta; class Magnoliopsida; order Solanales; family Solanaceae; genus Solanum; species Solanum gracilifrons. The sequence goes on from JAJOOH010000864.1 coordinate 44,999, forward strand.
ACTTCTTATGTCCTTAACCATCTCTGGAGCATAGCGGGATAAGCATAACGGGATAGTTGGGTAAACTTCAACCCATATTCATGAACACTTAGAGAATCTTGCTTAAGTGTGAGGAACTCACGTACGTTGGCCTCTTTCAGTTCCCGGGGAAAGAAACTCCCCAAGAAAGCTTCCTTAAAATAGGCCCAACTCGCAGGTGGTGCATCCTCAGCTCTCTACCCCCTTTCCACTTATCAAACTAGGTCCTAACAACATTCTTCATCTGGTATGCAGCTAGCTCAACTCTCTCAGTATCATAGCATGCATCACGTCGAATACCTTTTTCAGTTCCTCATTGAAGTTCTCTGGATCCATAGTAGTGCTGGGACCAGTGAAAGAGGATTCATCCTCAAGAACTCACGAATCCTTGAAGTGTCAGCCTCTTCTTGTCGAGCCCCTCTTTGCTGCCCAACCTGGTTAGTCACAGCTTGGCTCAACATCCGAAAGCCTCACGAAACTCAGCATTGGGGACTTCGCATTGCGGTTGCACTTCAGGTGCATTGGGTAACTCTTGCTCTTCAACATTTCTCCTAGCTGGACGACCTCTGACTACTCTTCGTGGAAGCATGATTATTTGAAACATGCACAGGCACAAATTAGAGAGAAACTTTTTAGAGATAAACTCTAACGTACGAAATGAGTGTGAAAGAAGTGAAAGAATTCCTAAATGTTGCAGCCTCCTAATTATAAATGTGGTGCGCTTCACACCGATAAACATGACTCTACAGACACGGCTTCATAGACTTCCTAGGACTCTTGAACTTTAAGCTTTGATACCAAGTTTGTCACACCCCGAGCCTACACCCTGGGAGGGACCGGCACTCGAAGAACATTGCTGGCCCCAAGTGAACCCTTGGCCTGGCGTACTTAACTCAGTGGAAGACAAAATTCGTATCCATAATGATCAATGAACTTAATTAAACTGAATCATAAAATAACTGAGAATGTTTTAAAGATTAAACATTCAACTTGGCCAAAAGTGGCAACCCAAGTTTTTAACATAAGAATGAAAATGCAAAGACTACTGAACTACTAACTGTCTATGAAGCTTCTAAAACAAAGAGGAATGTCCAGACAGGACCCCCAATCATCCTAACATCTGAAATACTAGAAAGCAAATAAATGAGTCCTCCGAAATGTAAGGAGACTCACTAACAGACTCTAAATGCTCAAGCTGGATCAACGAGGCGCTGGATGTTGATCCTGTTTACCTGCGTCTGCATCATAATAAGATGCAGGCCAACTGGCATCAGTACATTGAATGTACGAGTATGCGAGTTGGAATGCTAACAAACATAGGCTCGAAAGAGATTATGGAAGAAACACATACCCGGCTCTTCTCAACTCATAGATACTCAACTCAATATAAAACAATAAAACACATGCTATATATATATATATATAAAGCTTATTAAACAACTGAAAACAATCTTAGTTCGTTAAAGATAAAGCAATAACAAACTTAACTTTACTCATTTAGAGAGTAATATAACTTCTGTGGGAGATTCTCTAACCGACAACCATCACTATGAGCCTAAGTGATGGTACAATGTTTTACCTCACGTTGCCAAGGACCATCCTATACCTTGCCATCAGTATAGAAACTGAACTACTAAGTGGATCCATTAGTCTATGCTAAAAAGCACTAAGGAATCATCTAAAAAGTATGATCCTTTTTCTGCCCATGATGGCTACATGGTTTATGGGGGCTTGAGTTAATATGAACTCGCGTCCCCATATCAGTGCTCAATACTACTCCCAAAATATACTTAGCTCATATGTTTTTAAAACAACTTCTTCTCTGGTTTGAGATAATTGCTCAAACTTAGCTTAAAAAGCTCTCTTGGAATCAATGTTCCCTTTTTGCTGTTCAAAACTCTTTTGGAAATCTCAGTTTCCTCTCATCTTAAATGTGAAAACATTTACTCTTGGAAATACTTAGTTCTCATATATCATTTTAAAGAAAAAGAACTTTGCTCTTACTCTTTACTCAGCTTCAAAACTTATGTCTTAAAACAAAGTTAAAACCTTTGTAAAAGACTTATGAAAACTTGAAATGAACTTCTCTTACTAGACTCTTGACTTCTCTTGACTTTGATCTTAACTGCTCTTGTCTTGAATCTTAACTGATCCTTGAATTGAATTATGGATTCAAGGATTATGATTGGTGTTTGGAAAGATCTCATGTTGTTTAGGAATGATTTTAGATAGCTAAACATAAGAAAAGACCGAAAATCAAGATTTGAAGGTGGGTCCGTGATGCGGAGGCATAATTAAATTTTTGGTTTCGAAAACATCTTTTGAGGCAGAACACCTCGTGTCAGCTCCGCGACGCGAAGCTGAAACTTCAATTTTAGGGATCAGGCGCGCGACGCGCCACCACCCTCTAATTTCGTTCGACGAAATTTCTTCTTCGTTTTCCAGCCCCAATTCACCCAAACTCGGTTCTTTTTCTTAAATTACGTTTAGATACAGATACCCAACAAATGTACCTAAGAACCTAACTCGAAACGACTCAATAATGTGACGTAACATACTCTGAAACTTCCCAACTCAGTTAAATTCAAGAACAATATATGAATTCAAGAATAGGTATCAAGATCATCAATATTCAAACAATTTTAGGACGAATCCAAACTGAAATAATATGCTTGGCATGTGGGAGAATGATCCCAACGTTATGGAAGCCTCACATACCTGGTAGAAGTAAATCCTTGGCGAAAACACCAAAGTTCTTGATCAATCTTGATGAATTTTACCCTTTCTCGTTCTTCTTTTCTCTTCTCCTTAACCCTAGCGTGAAATTCCAACTTCTAAAACCTACTACAATCTGATTTGACCCATATTAAACTCTAAAAATTGGATTAAAATAATAGGGCAGTGAAAAGACTAAAATACCATTTTAAAAATCAGGATTGGACATTTCCTTAATCCAACAGTCCAACTTCCAAAGGACATAACTTACTCATACGAACTTAGAATCGCACAAACTTGGCGGTGTTGGAAAGATCGTTCCAAGATCTTTCCAACCATATCTGAAACTACACCTAACTCATCCTGAGCTAGGAGTTATGGCAGATTAAAGTTGACCAAAAACTCAACTTTAACTTGCTTGCAATTTTCCAGATTTCCTTATACTTTCCAAAAATAACTATTTCCAGATTTTAAACTTCCTTCTAGTTCTTTCTAGTTGCGAGATGTTACATTGAACTTGAACTTGAATTTAGAACTTGAACCTGAACTTAGAATTTGAAGTTGAACTTAGAATTTGAACGTGAACTTAGAACTTGAACTTGAAATTAGAACTTGAACTTGAACTTGAACTTAGAATTTGAAGTTAAACTTAGAACTTGAACTTGAAATTAGAACTTGAACTTAGAACTTGAACTTGAAATTAGAACTTGAACTTAGAACTTGAACTTGAACTTAGAATTTAAACTT